>CAEFZX010027762.1:0-221747 GCA_903066825.1 Alfaro cultratus | reverse complement strand
TATATACACACACACAGACACACACACACACACACAAAAACTCAATATCTTACCAAGTATTTTCTCTGGTTTCCAGAGCAAATATCTTAGTACACTTGAACTAAAACAAAACTAACTTTTCAGAAAGAAAGAGGAGATTGTTTTCAGTAAATAATTCCTTAATATTGTGGGGGTTTTTTTTTTAAAAGTACTTATTGTACTGGCAGATTATTTCACAATTTCATTTTTCCCACGTTACAAGTGAAATAATATTAAGGATTTATTGATTTAAAACAAGCTCTCAAGTTTTGTCTTATTTCAAGTGTAGTAGGATATTTGCACTAGAAACTAGATCAAAAATATTAAGTAAGATGTGACATAGTTCCTTAATTGTGCTATAAAATGGAAAAAAACATAACACTGTCCCTCAAACTACATATTATCTAAAGCTTATTCTGTATTTTACCTCAAGCTTGAGTCTAAATAACATTTAAATATGGCAGTAAATGTTAGGGCCGGAAATAATTCTTGCTTTTCTGTTTCAAATAAAAGCACTCCACACTTATGTGTTTAAAATTTCTGCGATATTATCGAGATAGAGAAAAACAATTGTACTTTTTATTGAAGGCTGACTGCTCTATCTCCTTGTTGGTTTTGTAGGGTTAGTTGATGGAGGTGGAAAAAAAGACACACAATGATCAACCTAAATAGATAAATCTAGTCAGCTAAGGTGGGAAAATCCTCATTGGAAAAGACAAGAAAACTAGTACAGCGTTTTATTTATCACAGATTATTCTCTGATGCCACTGCTTATCTATGTTACACACAACGTGGAACGTTCCTCTGCAAATCCGTCTGTATCTGTTTAATCCTTACACAGTCACAGGTGCTTCCCTACAGTGTTCAACAGGCCATCACAAGGCAGCACAGAGATAAACAATAAATACACTCAGACTACTGTCTGAAACCTGCATGGTTTCAGACAGAAACAGCACATGCATGTGGCAAACATGCAACCATGCATCTTCATTCTGCTAAGCAAAAGTCCTAACAATTGCACCAACATGCAAACAAGATCTATGCTACATGAAATGGATATAAAACACATTTACATGTAAATGTCAAGTGAGGAGAACATGGCAATCCTACCATGGTATGAACTTAAAGATGAAAGACTCTTTTGAACAATTCACTGCCCCAGTTTAATTAATCTAAAATTGAAGATGCCACTTCAGCCAATAATGACATCATTGACAAGCAGGCCTCGATCAGTTCAGATGTGTGGATGTATTTTGTCTATTTAAGGTTAAATAGAAACAAATGACCTGCTGCTGGTGGATGTAAAGCTTTACAGTTTCAGATGCAAACAAAAACAATACCTGTGCATGAGCAGTACTACTGTGATAGTACTCTCAAAGCTGAAATTCGTTTTGTTTGTTTTTTCTTTCTCAGCCAAGACAATTTTATTTATTAAATTTTTTGTCTTTGAAAGCTGCTGAAGTTTTCACTGAGGATATAAAGAATTACATTTTTTTGAATTCCCAGGCATAGGTGATGTCTATATTATTGTTTTGATCCCCCCCCCCTCCGAAAGCTGCTTAAATTTCCACTGAGGATATAAGCAGTTGTTTTTGTTTTTCTTGTGTTTTCTGCTTTGCCTGCTACTTAAAAAAGCATTTGTTAAAGAGAGCTACATTTTTTTTTAATATATTGATTTATTTTCCCCTCTAAAATGTCCTCTTTGCCTTCTCACCTCTCCTGTTTTCTCTTTTAGTCACTCATTTACAATTTTCTTTCTATTTTTTCCTTCTAAATCATTGCAGGATGCAAAGTGACAAGGACCGAAGGGAGCCTGGTGGGCAGCCACTCAGAGTCAGCTTCTCTCAGCTATTGGTCAAGATTTAAGCTTTAAGTTGTTCTTTTTTATTGTTTATTTGATGCAATATTTGCCAGAAATTTATTGCAGAAAATAAATTATTCTGGAAAAAGACTGAGCATGAACCGATGAGGGAGAAAGAAGGGATGGAGGCAGGAGAGAAGAAAGAGGCACCAAAATTATTAAATATGCAACTAAAACAGTTGGAGGAAAGAAGCAGCAAAAAGCAAAGCAAACAGTTTAGTGGTGCCATCTCAGCAAACACAGAGATGATCTGAACAATTTAACTACTTACGACTATTATTTGAACAAAGCTGTTGCTATGGAGAGAGATGCAGCTGAGAAGACCGAGAACTGACAGAGAAAAGAGAGCCATAGATGCAGCTACGATGTCCATCAGGGAAGAAGACATATAAAAAGGAACAGAAAGAACTATACAATTATATAATTATACAGCCCTAACGCTTACATGTATGTTTTTCCTTTAAGCTCTGAGTTATTTGGTGGAAGAGATGAAGCAGAGAAAACCAAACAGGTAGAGAGACCTGCTAGAATAGCAACTCGGAAGGAGAGTGCGTGAATCCTCCTCATGTGAAGCATGTATTTCAAAAAGTGAATTTCAGCCTCTCAGCGCCGTATAAAGCATTCTTTGTCGCAGTGCTGCTGGTTACCATAAAGATATGACAAACTGAAAATTCACACCAGATAACAGGAGAAATCGTAACATTTTATCACATAAATTAGAAAATGAAAACTGTCATCAAGTGTTATGCTTGACTTTTAAGGACTGATTTAGATTTTTTATAACTGTGAGCACAAACTGCATACTGTTGACAATCATCAGTGACAAAGATCAAGCGGTCAATGTTTGAATGCTTAGGACTGAAACTAACATGTATTTTAGTAACAGTTTATTCTGACGATTTATTGATTAATCATATTAAAAAATGGCACAATACAAATTTCTTTGTTTAACCACATAAGCCTTTAGAAATACAATATCTAAATGAGTAAGTGAGCCAATTCCCTTTTAAATAAGAAATTAAAAAGTTTAAAGTTAAAGTTAATTGAAAATCGTTATTCCTTTAGTGAACACTTGATGATTTGCAGCAAAGGATGTATCTGTGGCCAAACCCCCCACACCACCCAAAAAAACACTTCTAGCATCAACATGTGATAACCTTCGTCTTTTCTGCCTGACTTAACATCAATACTGTGTACGGTTAATCTGTTGTCAACTTTGTGGATTAACCAATTAATGATTGGATATCTAAAAAGTGCTTAATAGGAGATTCCCTTCAGAATGTGAAACGGGTTAGAAGCTTAAATGCCACCTGCGGAGTTTTGACCAAATGTATTGGCCTACTTATTTGAACAGTTTTAGCATTAGCGTCATTGTGTTCTGTCAGAAAATAGCCTTTTTTTGAATCTGTATACTTCAGTTAACAATTAATCAGTTAATCATTACTGTAAATTAGTTGGCGATTATTTCAACAATCAATTAATCACGATTAATTTGATTAATCGTTTTATCCCTAACATGTTTTCTTTTCTTTTTTTATATATATATAATAATAAAACTTTTTTCATAAAACCAGTTGTGGCACAAAATCAAAGCAGTTTTAATCTAGAAATTATCCAGATGTAAGTAGTAGTGGCTTCTTTAGAGTACTCTATAACAGAACACCCTGGTTAACATGGCCTGCAACAAAATGAATATTTGTTAAATGTGATTGTAAAATAATATGTGGCTGATGGACTCTGAAAATAAGTGTCATTAATTTAGATCTACTATTCTGCTATAAAGGAATAGATTTCAGAATATCATGAATAAAAGAATCCCCTCTTTCTTGTTGAGAACAGAGTTTATTGATCATTGAGCTTGTGATGCGAAGCCGAACACGCAGGGAGCATTTCACCGATCTAGAGAAGAAGTGAAATGAGAAGCAGCAGAAAAAAAGGCAAATATCACACCGTGAGTAAGGAAGCCGAAGATGAAAAACAGAGATATCTCAGAAAACAGGTATTGATCCAAATTCACAATGGAAGCCTGCGCAAATCTGGACCAAAGTTCCTGTCGTGATCTTTTATGGAGGCTGGAAGGATTGCTGGAAGTCAGCAGGAAGTTTCAAGAAAAGCACACAGGTTGGCTGGAGTGTGTCACTTATATAGAGCTTGTATAATGTTTCAGATCTTAGAGGGTTTTTTAAAACCTGCGTGAGCTCAGACTAAAGCAGCATTTTGCTGGGAACATTAAGAAAGTGAATCGTCTTTTACTTTGTGCTGTTTTTGAACTTATGGCATTACTGTCTTAGTCAACAGGCAGTAGGCTTCAATTTGCTGTTTTTATCCAACCAACAATAACAAAACATATCCTCATCAAAGAGAAATAAATAGACTTTCTATCTGATTCCTAGAACTTGAGTTTACTTTAGGATGAAATATAAAATTACTCAACTGAGAAATCATAAAGTCTATTTATTTATTTATTCACATTTAGTTTCTGGATGTGGTTCTAAATAATTGTCTTTAATTGATTGGTTTAATTGGTTGGTACAATTTATAACTGATATGCATAATTACATAAATCACAGAACTTGCTGATGTAAGACATTTCAAGCAAACTAATTGAACTTGTTATTTGTTTAGAACTTATAGATGTAACTACCAGTATGGTTTGTTTTTTTGTTTTTTTAGAAACAAAAAACTAAAACACAGCTGAATGATAAGCTTTGGTTTTCCACATGAAGATTTTACAAATTAAAAAGATTTTCAGAAAAAAAACCCTGCTAAATTGGTTGTGTGTTTGTTTGGGCTGTTACTGACTTGGATTAGACTGCATTCTATTGGTGGTTTTTCCAAACCTTAACTGGTATAAATTGGTTTATAAACTTTTCAAATTTCATCTCTCTTGGTCTTTGACACTGAAATGCATGTTCAAAAATCACTTCCATGTGCTTTCTTGCTGACAATTCTTTCCTCAATGCAAGCAGCATTCTCAGATACGGCTAGTTTGTTTTGATGCACCCACACATAAAGACCATTGAGGGTCTGATTTGATTAAAAACAGCCAACATAAAGAGAAAGAAACAACAAAACTACAAACGGACAAAGTAAAATCATAAATAAACCTGTTATCATCTTCCTTTTACCTCATGTGATGTCGTCAGACATCAAGCTTGTTCGTGGGAATTAAGAATTTATCACAATGAAATAATTTACAACAAAACAGCAAAAGAAATTTTTAAAAACGTCAATATCATGCTATTCTACAGTATAGTAGCTGTAGGCTACTTGATTTTTACGTTAATATCTGGGTAGAGGCTTTAATTCACTAAGAAGTGTAACATCCAGGAGAGTAGATGGAAAAAGTCCAGTTGAGCTACATCTATACCATCTATACATAAACCCATCAACTAATGGAAAGTTTTCACATATGCGCGCTGGAAAATATTGAGAGCAGGGGGAGCACGACAAAAAACAATTTCTTGTTAATTGTCCTCTGGGTGCAAAGCTGGTTTCCACTAATAATTTCCTCTTTTTGCAATAAAATTTTTAAACATGGGTATTTAAACATTGAGGCGCAGAATGAACAAGCTGTATCAATCATCATGTAATTATGAAGGAGACGGTCACGGCGCTCCGTGTACAACACAGAGACTTACAGGACAAAATAAACATCCAAATTCCCCTCCTGAGGTCTCACTCCACCAAATCTGGGACACGCCAAATTGGGATTATTCTTTAGGGTAAAAATCACTCGGCCGCCAATCTCAGGCAAATGACACACATGTCCTCTGGAGGGGAGGAGAGGAGAGGAGCGTGCCAGCTCGGATCCACGAATCCGCTCTCATTCAAACTGCCCTCAAACGAGTTAAGTGTCCCGTTTAAAAAATAAAAAATAAATAATAATACGAAGCAACACCTCTAAATGATCCCCATCACCGGACCCTTCAACTACATCACATTAAGACCTGTTACTACAGCAGCCATGGAGGGCAGAGATGCTGTCATTACACAATGGGAGCTAACCGTTACCCACCTTCATCCCCGCGGCGGCGTTCACATATATCGGCCGTGTGACGGTGATTCCTCCCGCCGGTGCTGGACGTCCCTCCCCGCTCCTCGGTTCTGCTCGGTCTCCGGCCGGCTTCACACGGCAGGGAAGCCTACGGTGCTCCCCCTCGCGCCCTGCCTCATGTGTGTCCGGACTCGGGGAAGCTGTCTGGTTATTGTTCGGGTGTCTCGGCTCCGACTCACACAGCGGTTGCCTCCCTCTGACTGGGGCGCGCGTGGATGTCCCTCCGTCGTAAAGTAGCCAATGCGCGCGCGCTGGTTGCTTGTGACGCACAGTAGCGTTCAGTTGGCACGCGCGCTTATACGTTCATAATACAAGAGAGGCAGAAAAAGCGCATTAATACGTGAGGAAAAGCGAGGGAATATTAATCCCGGAGGGGTAAAGTGATAAAACCGAGCAGAAGTAAAAAGAAAGAACTCAAATCTCTACTCAGGTTATAATTAAAGGATGTTTATTTAAAATATAGCCCCAGGGCCACTTGTAGTGTAGTAGCCGCTTTATCATTATTATTCCATGTTTTGCATATTTGGCTGTGTGACTGAAAATAGTACGTTTGGTTTGTGTAGTGGAGTGAATTTTAGTTTGTTTATTTTTCTACTTCTTTTATGTTTAAAGAACAAACACACCACTGGATATCGTACCCAAAAATTGTAAGCCCGTACTTCAATGTATTTTTATCCATAAAAAAAAAAAAAAAAAAAGTAGCTATCCCAAAAAAATTACTGAAGTAAGAGTGTAAAAGTGAATAATGACAAAATAGTACAGTTAGGCAGAATAAACACTTTTTCTCAACATAAAGTTACTAAATCAAGACTTAAAGTAGTGCATATGTCAGATCGGGGTAAAGTACTTCCAGTGACAATATCTACTGTTTTCTGTATATTCACTTGACCTCCACAAAGCAGGCTCAGCAGGTAAAGTAACATTAACATTTACCACACAGCTTGTGTACATACAAGACATCTCACTTTAACATAAATAGTAGATGAGTTTCTGCTGCATTTTTTGGTTAAAACATCCATCCATCATCTTACAAGCTTGTCCCTAGTGAGGGTAGGGGGCGGGGGGTTCTGTTAGCTTCAGCAGTCAAAGAGCAAGAGGGGAGGTACACCCTGGACAGGTGTTTGGTTTTCATGGTTTAGCCCTGTCCATCGCAGGGCAACACAGAGACGGACAGGACAAAGAATCATGCACCCACAAATCAACACCTAAGGAGAATTTAGAGAGACCAAGGTTTTACTTTTTTTGAGTTTTAAAGAGTCATATGCCATATCTGGAAATCTTGATTAAGTTTAAGGAAATGCTAATCGAAAGGCTTTACGTGTGCCCCATTTGTCATCACAAAAGGCTCTTTGAGGTCAGTTTTCTTCAAAGTAGGGCCAGTGTTTCAATCAGTTTTGCCGCCTTCTCTGCACTGAAAAATGTTTGGTGTGAACATGCATAAGCACAGAGAGATATTTAGGAAATGATATGTGTGTGATTCCTGGCAATGCTTGTTGCTGTAGTTAATCTCTGAAGGTTGAGCAGACAGGAAATGCCGCGTTGTTGCACAGATATTATATTTGGTTCAGAGGAGCTGGAGGACTTTGTTGCCCCTGTGGTGCAGGCAGTTGAGGGATTTTCTCTGCAAACACAAACGCTTCAATTTTAAGTCTCTTCCTCCCTAAACAACATGGCTTATTCCTGCAAGTGTTGTACTTGTACTAACTTGGATAGTAAAACACTAATAGTACTTGACAAATCTTCTCGGGCACCAATCACTGCCACTTGGAGATACATTCATATACAACATGAGTTCAAATATTTATACTAATGCATCAGTACGTGAGCATTGGGTTGGCAGTTGTGTGTGAACTAAAAAAATGTTAAAGATCTACGAGAATCCCGGAGCTGCAAAACGTGTAACAAGACATTTCATTTAACTGAACATCAAAAAAGGCGATAAACTCCAGATTAAAGCTCAAAACATGTCAACAGTTCAATCAAAGCATTTCTGAAAAATGTAGGACAGCTTTCTATGTGTGTGTGCGTGTGTGTGTTTCTGAAGCATTTTTCTCACAGGGCTTTGGGAATGATCCCAGGAAAGCGGTAGGATCATACATTCTGCATGCCGCCCTTGTTTTCACAGCACACACAATAAATATTAGAAATACTGTTTCTTAAAACAGAGACTCCGTCGTAAACTAATGATTTAATATTCAGTTAGGAAAGTCTTTAGGTCTACTCGCATGTCCTCTGAACTGTAGAGAAGTGAAAGCAGAAGCTTGTTTAAATGTGCAGACGAATATTTAAATTTGAAGCAAAATGGGGTGTTTTGTAATTCACAAGCCCTGAAGGCAAACCTGAGGATAAGGCCTCCATGCATTATTCGAACCCTTTGTGTAATAAAAGACTGCTTGGGATAGCTGAAGATAGCCAACCAACCGAGCACCAACCCTTTTCTTACCCCATTATTCTTAGCCTCATAAATGAGATAAATGGCTGTACATATGCAGGTTTAAATATGTAGGTGGATTAAAAAGTTTGTCTGATACTTAAAACAAATAGATATATATTTTTTCACATTTTGTGTCATTTCAGTTAAAAGCATATATTTAATTGGGATTTTAATAGGGATGCACAAATGTGAAAATTTTAGCTACTATCAATATCCGGTATTAATATTGCTATGATAGTCAATAACTAATACTTGCCGATGACTTATTTCCCTAACCCTAAACAGTAGTTAATAAGCCCCAACCACTGGGCTTATTACGTTTTCAGGGAAAAACCTTGTAACACTTTATTTGTAAAAACAAAAAAAAAACAAAAAAAACATGCATCTTTTTCCTTCCCATGAACAATTGTGTGACTTTGCATTGATTTAGCTCACAAAACCCCCATAAAACACATGAAAGTTTGTGGTCGTGGCAAAACCTGAAAATCAATATCAGAAACGTTTTTTTTTGTTTTGCTTTGGTATTTTTTACTTTTCCTGCAGAGTTTTTAAAATTACCTGCATTGTTTTTTAAAATTGCATCCAATAAGAGTCCCACAGGTCTGTAGAACATGCGGTAGTAATTTACTCTCCCTCGTAATGCCTTCCTTCCAGGTAGTCCCGCGGAGATCGAACCCTGGAAGTTGATTTCTTTTCATTATGCTTTTCTTCACTCATTGCCTTTATTTTTCTACCCTGATGAACATTTTTAAAACTACCAGATATATAGTTTGGTTCCTCCAGTGCCCTGCTGATGTGCAAACATGTCAGAAAGATTGAGGAATGATGTGTGCTGCAATGATTTATTGAGCTGTTGTATTAGGAGCTGCACACCGGTGCTGCAGCGTTATTGGCTCCTCTGTATGGGTTATTATTCTTGGGAAGAACATTAGTCTTTTATGAGGCTGCACTGTCTTTTCTTCCTATTGATCCTCTCTGTGATGAAGTGTAGAGTTTGTCCACTGCTTGTTAAACACCCTGCTGCTATTATCATATTACACTTATGATTTTTTCAGGTTGTTTGTTGGTCAGCAATAATGCACGACACCTCTTTGCTAAATGGGTAAATTTAGCTGAATGGGCCAGTTTTTGATCGATTGGAGGATTTATTGTCTGATTTGATGAAAGAGATTTATTATCGACAAAACTAGGCAATATATTCCAATATTGGGTTTCATGAGACTGGACTGTGAAAGGGTGTCAAACTCATTTTCATTTTGGGCCATTTCAAGATAATAAATGTTCTCCAAGACCCCTTAACAAGTCTTAAAAATATGAAATACTCGATGAGTACTTCTTAACAGCCTTGTTTTTCTCTTGTCAGAAAAAGTGCCATTCTGGAATCGTTTTTTGTGTGTGATCTGTAATAGATCTCAAACTACTAAAGCAGCCAGTAATTCCAAGTGCCAATTTTGTCATGGTGAGTGTGTTAGAGGACAAACCAAAATGCAAATAGGAATTGGCTCATGTTGTAGTTTTAACATAAAAAATGATGGGCAAAATTTACAAAAATCACAGGGAGCCAGGGTGAAACTGAATAATCTAACAAGAAAAGAAAAACCCAACAATGAGAACCAGGGGTACAAGGGACGATGAGAAGTCTATGAGAGGAACCGGCAAGGAGTGACTGAGAATGAATTGCTTAATTTCTGGGGAGATTGAATGCTGAACAAATGACCTGGGCTGATGAGTTAATGGGTTGCAGGTGTGAGTGGAGTGAGTAGAAGACAGACTGAAGAGAGGGAGAGAGAAAGTGATTACTTTTGAGAAACATAATAAAACTGGAGTAACAAAGAACAACAATAAACAAGAAACAATCATAACTAGAAGCACTAAGAAGAACTGAAGTAAAGGAAAAGTGGAACAAGACACCGGTAACCAAAATAAGAAAATAACACAAAATAATAATGAAACTAAAATCAAATGAAAAAAAACCCCAACTCAACAACCTGGGATTCTAAAACTTTTTTTAATACCTGAGCACCCCTGGCCCTCCAAATGTCTGTGCACACCACTGCTTCTTAAAGTTAAATAATATTGAACAGCTTTTCACACTGAAGTAATTTGCCAGTATACAGATGAAAACTGCTTTGATTTGATTGATAAAATACTAGTTAAGCACACAACTGTCATCTTAAAGTTTGTAAGGCAACAAAAATCTTTGAAAGGGATTCTGTCTCCTGTGTAGAGGTGGGGGTGTGCTGTGCTGATGCCGGAAGCGTCCCTTGACACGGTTCACTTCATCTTTCATTCGAGCCATCCCAGTGCAATCAGCAGGCATGAAGAGCACTCTGACTGGGCGGGGACATTACTTTGACCTCTGCAGGGACCCTATGCTGCTAACCGGCCCCAACGCCCCTGCCCTCTGGAGCTGAATAATTCAGTGTCATGAGGTCTGTGGGGACTGATGTCAGTAAAACAGGAGAGAGGTCAGCTGAGCTCGCTGTAATCATTTTTCTATATAGTAATGATTTGCTAAGAATGAAAGTATTTGTACCCCGGTAAAGACGTGCAGAAATCTCTAAGATGAAAAGATTTTTATATATGTAGCATTTTTATAACAACTGACGTTAACGTAGTTACTTGATTATCCTATAAAACGGCACTATGTACCTGGAAAATATATAATATTGCCCCTATTAACCGTTTGTAATATGTCACTTAATCATTTGAGGTGCCATGACGGATGTCGGAAGTGGGGGACGGGACTATTGAACAGGGACTGTGAAGGGGTGTCAAACCCCTTCAACTTCGGAAACTGAAATTGTTTTCCGAAGTTGTTTTTGTCAGTTTATTCATGACTTCTACTTGTTTGAATCAAGCTAATTTGTCTCTGAATATAACACACCTGGTTGGGGCTCATAGACGGCGGTATTTACAAAAGTTTGAAATAGCTAGCTTAGCTATCCATCTCCGCCGCCATATCTTTCCGCCTTAAAAGTTATACAACAAAATTACAAGTTTGGTTTCAATCCTTGCCTGTTTACATCCGACAGCGCAGCGCCCTCTGACCATTTATAAAGTGAAACTAACTAAATAAAAGCGATATTAGGCTGCCAGATATCTGTTTTTTTTGACTAGTTTTAAAGTCTTGACGTCACGTGCAAAGAGTCAATAAAGTGCAAAGATATAAAGTAGTAGGTTTATAAAAAGATTTCCAAATGAAGATGGTCTGAAATTCACATATTTAATTTCTTTTCTTTTTTCTCATGAAAAGTATGAGAAAGCAAAATCCATCTCTGGCTACACCACAGAAATATTAAATAGGGTGCTGATGTAAATGGGATGTTCCCAGAGAGAAAAGGCAGACAACACTCCTTCTCTCCTGAGTACTTGATTAACTCTGTCTTGTTCCGGATGTGCTTTAGCATACGTATGATCTATTAGGTTTGATTATTTGAGCCGTCAGCTTGGGGCCTGGTGGGTCTCAGCACACGGATCTCCTCCGTGAAGGGAACCGTGTCTTTCTCGCTCTAAAAATAAAGTCTGGTCAGCTTTGCTTCTCCGCTCGGTGACTGAAACAGGAGTTGCGACGTTCTCCCTGAGCATTTAAGACGGGTTTACAGCAGACCCCAGGTCAGCTCTGCTGCCCCGTCGCAGCAGAGGTTGGAATATAGTGGCTCGTTTATTAGTACAGATAAAACCTCCACTGTTCTGAGCACATCTGTCATCGCAGCCTGTCAGCACTTCTCGACTTGTCCCCCAACACACACACACACGCACACAAGTTCTCACACTCCTCATTATCAACTTCTATTTTTTTCCCTTCCTCATTTATATTCTTTTTTTCCCGACTTCCTCCATCCACCTCAACTCAAATTGTCCTCAATCCACCTGAATATCTTCCCTTTTTCGCCTCTTTCGTTCCCTCTTTGGCTCCCTTCTTGGAGCTAAGTGCAGTGATTAGGTTTCACTTTCCAGCATTTTTTGTGAGTGTGAGTGTGAATGTGTGCGTTTGCAGGTAAAAACCCTTCCCTGTCCCCTCAGAACAGAGATCAGTGTAGACTATGTAGTGGAGGACAGACGTTTCTGTTCGTTTCCTATTTGCTGAATAGAGTGAGAGTGAAATGTAGCTCTTGTGCGTTTTGCGCCTGTCCCACAGCAAGCTCAGGCCTCTCGCAGCCTGTAGTCATGTTACTCAGGATGGGAGGTCAAGGGTCAAAGCCAATGAGCCATCAGATACAGAGGAGGCTGTGTTCTGACTGAGCAGCTGCTCCACGTTCCTCAGTGTAAAACAACCACCTCTAGGTTTTGTTTTGATGTAGTGGCATTCCTGCGCAGACGTAAACGCTACATGACGAAGCCCCCGTTATAAAACAGTTTGAAATGGGATTGAAAGCGGTGTTTTAATCTGCAGATCAATGTAGTGATAGTGTGGATTATGAGATTGCACTGTAAGACACTCCGTAACGCAATCATATCTGCTCCTCTCAAGCTCACTTCCTGAGTAGCTTAAGCCACTGTGCTTTCAACGGTTGTATGAAATGATTTCTCCCCTTTAAAGTCTACTTCTGTTTTTTTTTTTTTTTTTTGTCACACCTAACTGTTTCAGATCGTCAAACCAATTTTAATGTTAGATGAAGATAACGGAAACAAACAAGAAATTGATCCCAAGGTAAGTGACTAAATCCAAAGACTGATTGTGCCACCTTTCGAATCGAGTATTCCCATCAGCTGCCAGTCTTCACTGCCAAAGCTAGCATGTTTTAATTCAGCCACATTGCAAGATTTTCAAGCAACTTAATCACATTTAAGTCCAGACTTTGACTTGGCCACTCCTTTGAGTCGTCCACATGTAGAATTGCTGGTCTAATCCCCATCATTTTGATTCTGCTGGGCTTAAGATCTTTAACTGAATTGTGAACTTCGAGAATACAGTTTAAAAATGTTCTTATTATAGGTGTACATAGCAAGAAAAAGTAATAGCTAGTAAGCTTAGTAAAGATGTACTGCTCTGGAAACTCTGGAGCACATTTTAAAGTATCCTGACTACAAAGATTAAGCTTTATAAGTCTACTTGTTTTGCCAAAAATATTTTTTTTACGACAAATTAAATAGTCGTTTCAAAACAGGAGAACATTATGTACTCACTTTCTCCATTTCCTGCTGCTGCAATGCATTTTGGGATACATCAATGGCCAATCCATAACGTCACATACTATCCTTACATGATAACGTCAATGTTATAACTTCACAATACACCCAAAAGTTTACCGAATTAGTGAAACTTTGACCAAAATCGAGTTGTATCCACTCATCTTTTTCAGTTATATGAAAAAGATTAAAGTTATATAAAAATACTTCTGTGTTTTTGCAGTGTAACTCACCTGTTTCTCCTGGAAAATGTATGTTTTTACAGGCTAAACATAGTAAGTAAGCGGCCATGTGAAACAATGTTTCAAATTACAATATATGCCAATACAATTTTCACCAGCTGCTTAAAAAATCTAAAATGTTAAGAATTGATAAACTTTCTGCAATACTGTTTGTTTGAAAGTTGTTTGACTTTTTTGTATTAATGTAAAGTTCTCCTTGTATCTTCTGGTAGTGTTGGGTCTTTTGGGTTTAATTTGAGGTTCCAGTCAATATGTTACATTGCTTCCTGTCCTGGATTTTAAGTGATTTTTCCGCTTGACTTCCTGCCCCTGCAGTGTTTTTGTTTACTTTCCATAAATTCTATTCAATTTGTTTATTAGCAGTTTCCTGTCCACTTAGTCCAGTTTTTGGATTGTTTCTCCAACCTTGGAGAACGTGTCTCACAGGGGAGATGTGAGATACGTTTACTGTTTCTCTGCGTCTCCATGTGGAGCAGCCAATAGCACAGACTTATCTAAAGAAACAGACTAACATACAGTAACATTGAGTGTGATGGCAGAATATCTACTAAGTCAGTAGAGATTTTAAGATGCGGCTCCGTTTCACTGTGAGTTCCTTTAATTAAGTGAATGAAGGCATCGGAGGCATTCCTTTTGAAGATTAAAAACCAGTTCTGCACAGATCCAAAGGCATCTGATATTTCCAGCCGTGTGATGAAAGGCATGCAAACTAGTTATGCTTTTCAGCTGACGGAAACTCGAAGGATGCACCGATGAATGGGTTTTGTTTATATTATGACCAGCTGCAAAATATTCCCTTCCTGCTTTTATTAATGGTGCAAGACTAGAGACACAGGATTAGATTGATCTGTATCTTTATTTGTGTATCCCTAGAGATATATCTGCTGACATTTTCTTCATTCTTCCACCAGCGATGTATTTCTTCCCTCTTTACATAAAACATCCTCTTTGAAATAATCATGAAGTTTATCTATTCTCCTTTCAGTAGAACATATATTATTCTATCGATAAAATCAAGAAGGCAAGCCAGGCCCCAGAAGATCTGAGGAAGCAGAAAGCAGAAATCAGTGACGGATTTCTTAAAAGACAAAACAAGGGCAAATTTAAAATTTTTCAACTTATCCTTGTGATTATGAATATCGCTGTATTGCTTATGATTATGATTTATTTAATAAAACCTGTGTTAAATACATATCCAGTGTGTTTAAAAACACCTTGTTTTCAAGTGAATTCAAACTGGAAGTATCAGCTGGGTGCTGTTAATTAAATACAATTTTAACTGATCATCAGCTAATCTGCTTATATTTTTAAAACTGTTTTAAACCAGTAAAAGTTACTGTTATTATGAAAAAAAAAACTTTTCAAGGTTTTTGTGGGCTCTAGTGGCCCTTATTTGAAAGTAGGCTGATGGGAAAGAGGGCAAGGAGAGAGGGGAAGAGATGAGGAAAATGCCACCAGGACCGGGACTTGAACCCGCGATGGTGACTAAGACCTCCATGCGTGGGCTGTGCTACACCACCACACCATGCCCAATTAGTGTTATTATAAAGACATGGTTTGTTTTGGGGTTTCTCTTTTCTTTTTCTTTTTTTGTCTTCTTTTAACATTTGACTAGTCTGGAGCATATGTGCGTTTTAGCACAATGCTATGAAAGAAAGCCACCAGTAATGACCTCAAAGAAGAAACTGTTATCACATATTAGCCTCTTCTTATTTTTAGCAGAAAAAATAGGTTGTCTGGAGGTTTTGAAACAATTTCTTTGTTACTCTACTCTGAAGAACTAAGGTAAGTATTAGCACAAACTAACTTAAGGCTGAAAAGTAATCAGAAATGACCTTTCAGAAGGTGTTCTTGTATGTTTATGAAAAATGTTATGTTTTCTTTTTGCTTAAATATCAATTTCTGACACAAAACCTGTTCTCTTCCTTGAAAATGTGAGGCATCTGAAAACAGCTCCCAAGGGTTAGCAAAACTTTATAGAGGCTTTGCTATATTGAAAACTCATGACGTCACCGTCTGGGTTTTCCCAACTTGTTTAAGTGTTATCATTTTGATTCTTAAGGAACTAGTAAAATAATCTCAATTCAATTATTAGGGAAACTGATAACACTAAGGGACACAAAACAGGTTTAGTCCGATTTAATGTAAGACAGGAAGGTGTCAAACCGCGGTAGTTTTGTGCAGTGTCCGTAAACGTCTCATCTTTGCAGTAACACCGAATCGACGCCTGGTGGAAGCAACGTGCGCGGACGTCTCTCCGACGTCACAAACATGGCGGCGCCCGTTAGTTTGGGAGGTAGGGTCATTTCCGTTTCCAGAAAACTGCTTTGCCTTTTTCTGAGTAATTCGGTGTTTATCGCTCAGACGGGGACAGTGGGCCACAACATGGATACGGAAAGACCGGCCAAGGTTCGACAGCGACGCTCGTCACTCTTTTGCTTCGTCTTCTGTTACTTCGTAACATTTACTACTTGAAAAACGAAACGTGCCTTTGTTTATAATACGCAGCCGAGATGAAACTTCTTCATTTTGGTGCCGTTGTGTTGCGCAGCTGCAATATAACCGTCATGCTCACAGATGAAAATGTCTGTTGTCACGTTTCTCCTCCACAGCTGGAGTTTGCGGTTCAGATGACATGTGAAAGCTGTTCGGAGAAAGTTCGAGCTGCTCTGGAGGGGAAACCAGGTGAGGAAGCTCAAACTGCTGATTTAAATGATTAATTCTATTATTTCAATCACCTCCAGTGTTTGTGACACTTTTTTAAATGCCCCTATTAAACGTCACTGTGATTGTGACGTTTAAAATAAATTTTCTTTTCTACCAAAGAAAATTAGCTGTAAGAACTCTGCACAGGAAAGCCAGACTGGTTTCTGGTGCACCAGAAACCAGTCCAGTTTCTGTGCTGTTTTTGATGCAAGTCGTTTTTCACAAAGCATTTTTGCATTTCCAAACCAAAAGAATAAAATAAATTCCAAGTGATATAAATATTTTTGTATGCTGACTAAAAAACGTAAGACATAAAAATTCTGGGATAATTTCTGTTCTTGAATTTACATTGAAAGTGAACATTAGTGACCCCAAATTGCCAAAAGGAAAAAAAAATAAAAATTTCAACCTTTCTAATATATTTGATTGATTTTATGTTTTTATTCCGTGGTGGTTAAAATAAATGTCAGTTAATTGACATTTAACAATCCATTTACTGAGCCAAAAGTTCATCTTTGTTTATGTGTGATACATATTCATTGTTATAATAGGGGCAGATAATATTCTTCCTGAAAGCGAAAACAACATTGAGCCATTAATTTGTAATTGACTTATTGTTAGACATATATTATTTCAAACGTTTCATTAAAATTTAACATTGCCTGAGCTAATTAGGCATGCTTCATTTATTTATCGGTAAATATATACTTAGAAAACATTAACTTACAGACAGTGAACATAATTTAATAAATTCAACAAATGTTTTAGTAAGTTAAACAAGATTTTGTGAGACAAAAGCTTTGTCTCTAAGTATCACCATGTCGTTAACAGGAATGGAGGAGAAAATAATATAGAATTTGAATATTTTATTATCATTGAAAATTCTTTAAACTGCATCCCTCAACATCAACTAAAAAGCATTTTAAAGAAATCGAGCTAACTAACCATTAGCACAATCGCCATTTAAGCAGCTGGAACGCAAATTGCAGCCAAAATTGTTACTGTGTTCCGTGACAGGTTTTAGACGGTATTAAATGACAACAGTATTCAATTTAAATGATTAAATATATTGCAAATATACAGCAGTTGTTGTAACTTTTTGATGGAGTGTTGTGTGTTTTGCAGGAGTAAAGTCAGTCAGCATCGATCTCAGTAAAGAGGAGGTCCTGGTTGAGACTGCGCTCACCAGCACAGAGGTTCAGGCTCTCATCGAGAGTACGGGGCGCCGGGCCGTGCTGAAGGGCATTGGCAGCTCAGAGCAAGGTGAGAACGACAGAGGAGAAAAACAAATCTGATGCCTCTGGAAAGAAAAAAAAATAGAAGAGATAAACTGCAACAAATGTCCACAAAAGTGGTCTAGCTAAATAATTTAACTGAAGTGCCAGTATGTCAATATCCACCTAAGTTATTGTCAGCTGTGTATTTTTCAAACAATCCAAGAGTTTTGATACTGTAACTCTGCGAGCATCCAGACTGAAAGAAAATGAAAAAATAACTGTATTATCCAAACTAGTGATGCACGATAAACATGCAATAACATTGGTATCGGCGAAGCAGCGGTTCAGTCAGGATTATGTAGCTCCAAAAGCAGAAAAAAGTAAAGACTTGCAGCAGCGATAAGGTCTGGACTTTGATCTCACCACAGCTCTTTCATTGTTAGTGTTTTATTGTACCCACATCGTATCAGCTCCTTTATTTTTACTCTAACTTTTGATCCAATAGGAAGTATAAGTGTACTCTTCTCCTGGAGTGCATTTGGAATTGATTTTGCTTTTATCCATGAACTGCAGAGAAAAATTCTGGCTGCTTTGTCACATGCTGACATGACGTCTACGGTCTCAGTGGCATTTCTAAGACAAGCCTTGCTTGAAAACTGAATGTAGCTTGTATTTGAGTCAAGTTATTTTCCACAGTACTTTCGTAACAATAATAATGATAAAAATATGTCAAACACTAGAGAGGCGAGGGCTAATTACGTTCTTCTTGTCTGACAAGAAGGATGTTTGCAAAGATCCACTCTTTTGTAATTACCTTACCGTTTAAGTGAATTGGATCAAAGACAGAAATGCTCATTAATGTCATGATATATATGTAGGTGGTTAATAGTGCAGACGTGTGTGCTGTAATTTGTGACAAATCTCTTAAAAATTAACCATTATTATTGTTACGACTTATTTTAAACGCAGATTATTTTAGTAGCTTTGGCTTCCAGTAAGGATGTGCTTAAGATGAAAATAGACCTGGATCTGACTTTCCATCCTTTTTGACTGGACGGCTAAAGAAGTTTTTAGACAAATGATTTCTAATGATGATTCACAGATAACAGCAAAGTGGAAAAACATGTTTTCCACTTCAAGTCTGAGCTGTTATAGAAATGTGAACTATTTAAACTCAAGTGGCTCCGTTTAAAAGAGAATAAAAATCGAAATAAATCAGCTATGACAACTCTTACAATCTGTGTGTGTTCAACAGATCTTGGTGCAGCCGTGGCCATGCTGTCTGGAGCTGGATCGATTCAGGGCGTGGTGCGTTTCTTGCAGCTGTCCGAAGAAGACTGCCTGATCGACGGAACCATCGACGGCCTGGAGCCCGGGCCCCACGGTCTGCACGTCCACACGCTGGGGGACCTCACACAGGACTGCCTCAGGTGGGAGTGCCGGCTCACTGACGACCTGTCAGGCGAAAACACCCCCCGCTGGGCGAGATATTTCTACAGATGACTGATGTGACTTGATCCAAGGGAGATATTTGAAGATATTTTTTTTTTTTTGTTTTTTTTATAAAATGAAAATATATATATATACAGCAATCCCCTGAAGAAATCTTCAAGGAAGTATGAAAAATAAACTGACCACAGTGGCTGGGGTATCATTTAAATCCTTTTATTTATTTGATGTTAAGATTTAAGTTGGTAAATTTGATCAGGAAAATTACAAACCGAGCCTCCAGGTGAAGTTTCACAGCTCTGCGCCAAGTTGAGATTTGAGTTGCAGACAAAGACTTTGAGACATTTTCTGAAGTTATTCTGTGGTATAATGCATTTCCATTACCTTAAACGTCAGATCCATGCAGTGATGTTTTGTACGGAGGCAATCTCTTGTTCCTGCAGGTTGTCCCAGGTTATTTGTTTACAAAAAAAAGCTGTGGAAATGAATAAAAAGATTGGTGACATATCCAATTTTATTAAATTTTTTTCTTCCTCTAAACAAAATAGCATAAGCCTCCACAAGGGGTTTACGGCATATAAGCCATTTTTTTCTCCTCATCCGATTAAAGTGAGTTTGTCCTTCCTCTGCAGCTGTGGACACCACTACAACCCATTTGGAAAACAGCATGGAGGTCCGGGGGACTCTGAAAGGGTACAATCAATTTGTCAACTTTTTTTTTTTTTTTTTCCTGTTTTATTTATTTATTTTTCCTCCTAAGCTTCCTAAACAGACTCGCTGTATAATCCTTCCATTTTATAAGTGGATTCACGTCCACCTGGGGCAGAGCGGGTTGAAATGAAGTTTTGAAGCAATAATAGGAAAAAGTTCCCAGATATTGATTGGATCCTTCCTGGAATACAGCAAATGCAGTGTGGTTTTCTCAAACTGCTGTTCTGTTGTAGATTGTGAATTTAGCAAAGTGAGGAGGATTCAGGCTTCATTACGTATCTTTGCTTTAGCTCTTTGTCTTTAGTATGCATAACGCTGTGGAGAAAAGGTTTGTTTGTGCACTTTTATCACAAATAAATGCTTGTAATTGGCAAACTTTAATATCAGACAATGATAGCCTGAGTCAGTACATCACGGTTTCACATGAGGGTTTCATTTATTTAGGAGTAAAGCTATCTAAAACAACCTGGCCCTATGTAAGAAGTAGCTGACCTCCTTTGTAAAATCAGAAATCGACTAATTTGATAAATGTTTTATAACCGCACCCTGGCCTATTTTCTACTAGACCCACAGCTTTTTATATTTACTCAGGTCACCTTTTACTTTTATTAAAACTTATGACAAAAAAACTTTTCTCTTTCTTGCAGTAAGGTATTATATTTCTACAGATGATTTCCACTGTGTCGTCTGTTTAAGTTTTCTTACACACTCTGCTTGTTTTTGCAGCATGTAGGTGATTTGGGGAACGTAGTGGCTGGGCCAGATGGCCGAGCTTCATTTCGATTGGAGGACAGACAGCTGAAGGTAACACAGGAGCAAACAGGACATATTTGACAACGGCAGCACATGGAGCTAATCAGCTCACCTTTGTCCTGCAGGTGTGGGACGTGATTGGTCGATCTCTGGTTGTGGACTCCGGGGAAGACGACCTGGGTCGAGGCGGTCATCCTCTCTCCAAGCTGACTGGAAACTCTGGTGATGGGTTCGTACTTTGAAGATCAGACTGATGCGTAAAATGTTTTGAAGAGGTGGACAGTGTAGCAGAAATATTTAAATTTGTTGCTTATTCATCAACCAAACAGGGAACACTACTGACCTGCTCTGCTTAAAGGTGCTTTATTATTTTTACTAGATTTTTGGAAACTTTATTTTCGGTGTAATTGAAGTCATTTTTTTTCTGAAAGCCACTGGCATCTGCGATTTAATGCTAACCATGTGTAGGCTGTAGGAAGGACTAAATAAAAGGAAATGTGGAGGTAACGTTACCTGTGCTATGGGAGCAGATGTTTGAAGAAACATTCAAGCAATCTAGAATAAGAAAGTTGAATCAATTTGTATGTTGTTAATAGAAAGCTACCAAAAGGACAGATTTTTTACTGAAAAGACGTCATACAAGTTGGCAGTTAAAAAGCTAAAGAGTATTCGACAGGGTAGAACAGGCAAGTCCAGTTATTACTGGTCATTTAAGAGTTAAACTTAATGCCAAGATTACAGTAAAGTAAAATCACAGTTCTTATGTCTCAAGGATATTGCTAAAGTAAAGTATCTAATAGGATTAACGCTGTAGGATATTAGGAAAACTATTGCTATTTTAATGACAATACTATATAAGTTATGATTAGCCCACATTGGCCTCACTACTATTTTTTTTTCCATCATTGTAATGTCGCCATTTTGGTGGCTGAAATTTATGAGTTGTGGACATGAACAAGGCCGGCTTAACCATCGGGAGGATCAGGAGGTTTCCCGATGAACCGGTCTGTTTGCAGTAGGACTGGCCGGAGGTTAGTGAGTGTGCAGAAAATCCATTCTGGATAAACTTCATTTACATGCTAGAAGGGAAATCAATATTTTTTTCAAATTGTTTTGATTTGGACCAGAATCCTTTGATTTTAAGACGATCGTGCTGGACGTAACGCCAATCCAATCCCACAAACTTCGTCTGTACCTGGCACTTTTTTATTTTTTTATTTTAGTGGCTCCTGCTTCTCGACTTCCTCTCCCATCTCCCTCTCCTGTCCCTCCGCATCCATCTCTACCTTCTCACTCCTTCTCCAGCTGCCATTATCCTGCCCCTCATTTACAGCTTCCTCAGCTGACACTGTCACACTGTCCTAATGTGCTACCCAACAGAAACAATGATAAACTTCAAAATTCAGCTTAAGAAAAGCGCTAGACCACACAGGAAGTCATTTACTGACTTTATTTGAGCTGGGAAAAAAAATCTAATGAAACGAATGCAATGCTGGTCAGACAGCAGGGACTCGTTTTAATTGACCAAGCAGATTCATAATTTATGCACATATGGGCCAACATTTCTGATAGGCTGCCTTTTTGTAAAAACACAAAACACACTATATGCCAAGCTTGGGACGCTAGAGTGATGTAGGTGGTGTTTGCTAACCTGATGATAGAGACTAGTTTTAATCATTTTGTTAATGTCCACAAATTATCTTTGATTACAAACTTGAAAGACTCACTGTGGATAAAACTAATTTTGCCAGATCTGTCAGGAGAAATTTAGGTATATTTTTTTTACGCATCATTTGTTAAAAAGTCTAGGTTTTCACTAAAAGAGGGTGAGATGCCATAATCTATTTTTGTTATCTAGATGAACTTGATCTAGTTCATCTAGTTGCTTTTGTTGACAGACGGACTTTATTTTTTAATTTTGTCATTAAATACATAACAGTTTTGATTGTTGGAAAAAAAAATACGGCAAATAAATATTTTTTTTGTTTTGAAATCATGGTTCCACCTTTATCTGTTGACCTGCTGGTAATTTTGGTGAACATTGCGATGATGACAGACATCAGTTCTGATATATACCTGATTTCTTTTTTCCTCTCTTTCTCGCCTGTGCTCCTATTCTTTTATTTTGCAATTTTGGGAGTTTTCAGTTCATGACAGATGAAAAGTTGGAGCAGCAGAATAAACTCAATGGTTTAAAATATATATGTATAAAAAAGAATGCTTAAAAACAGTGGTGACATGGATGAGTTTGGGTTGTTACTGGAAGCTTTTCTAGCGTCAAAAACCAACCCTGATTTGAAAGATTGTAACATTGTTTAACAAACAGAGCAGTTTTTGCACATTAATCTGATCTTTCATCTTTCGTTCCTGAAATTTTCTCTGTCACTTCTGTGATGTTCGCAGGCTGGCCTGTGGGATCATCGCCAGATCGGCGGGCCTTTTCCAGAATCCCAAAAAGATTTGCGCGTGCGACGGGGTCACGCTGTGGGAGGAGAGAGACCGGCCGGTTGCCGGGAAAGGTCGGAGCAAGATAAACCCAGAGACGCCGGCGGCACACCTCTGAATCTTCACAAAAACATACCGGCTGGCGTTCGGATGCAGGAATTCGTGTCTGCAGACACACAGACCGGACATTTTGTTGACAGCGGGTCAGAGCCCTGAAAGAAGACTGAGCACTTGGAGAGTGATTTATAAAAGTCTTTAAATTGCAATAACCGTGCCGTCCTCTGATTGCACAAAGGCAGGAGTGGCAAACATTGTACTTATCACTGTTTTAATGCTGTTATTTTGTAAAAGGTGGATTAGGAAAACCTCCTAAAGGATAGAAAAAAACACTTTCCTGCAGACCTTCCTCCAGCTCCAGCATTAGATAAATACCTGTCCAGCATGTTCAGTTGTGAAGCTTCGTTGGAGAGTTTTTCTGAAGAGATTCGAATCTGGAACACTGACTGCATTAGGAGCGAACCCATTTTGCGTCTTAATCTGTTCGGTTTAAATCCGCAAGGGCGATGCGAGTGGCTGGAGTAGGAGATTAAAGGGGCAGCAGGAGGAAGTCTCTAGACTGAAAGGGCAAAACGGGCTAATTGAGAGAGGAAGGCCTTTAGGGACTGCGCTCTCAGCAGTTTTTATTTCTTTTCTTCCAGCATTCAGTACGGAGTTTCTTTACTGCTGCCAACATTATGGCCATAAAACTCAAGTGACATTCCCATTTCTCTTGTCTTGTGACATTTTCTTTGACAAATGAATGTATTATGATAACCAAACTACAACCTGCTTACTGTCTGTATCTATTTTTACTTGATTAAAAAAATCCATATCAGGACATGATGGAGTGTGCTGTGTTGGCTATGTGAGCGAGTGTAGGAAAATTTGACATTGATTTTTTTTTCTTCACAAATTGTGCATTTGTCTTGTTCTGCTGATGCCTGAATGGGCTTATTGAATGCCCTCCAAAATGTTAAATTGCTCTCTTTTTTTTTTTTTTTTTCTCAATTTGTTTCTGAGCTATAATGCCGTCCAAAAATACCAGAAATATTTATACCCTTTTTCCATGTTTACAAACTATTTTTTGTGGATTGGAAGGAAAAGGATACATTGTTTTCAAGACATTGGACAAATAAAAATCTGAACACGTGAAGTAAATTTGAATTCAGCCCCATAAACCATAGAAAACAGTTTTTTTATTTATTTATTTTGTTTACTGTAGTCTAATTCTACATGCATGTTTTTAAGTTACACCTTGGTGTTGGACATTGTCCATCCTTCGTTACAAAATAGCTCAAGTTCAGGCAGATTGGATTGACTGTGTTTGAACATAAGTTTTCAAGTTTTGCCACAGATTCTCCACCTTGTTTAGTTTTAGACTTTGACTAGGCCTTTCCAGCACATCAAAGTGCTTTACTCTAAAACATTCTTTTTGGATGCCTTCGAAAGGCGGTGTGGTCGTTTTTTATATGGTGTCGATCGGGTAGGGAAATTTATATGAAATATATGGGACATAATAGCAGTATCTGATATTAAAATCGGCCCAAATTTTCATATCAGTGAGTCGCTACCAATTAGGTGACTTGTGGATGTTATTGGTTCCACTGAATATATCAGAAAATCAAATACAAATCAAAGTGCATTTGTATAGCACATTTCAGCAACAAGACAGTTGAAAGGGCTTTTATATCATAAAAAAATAAAGTCATAAAAAAACAGTCAACAATTGAGAAAGCATTAACAAATGTTAGTTTGACCAATGCCATCATCAAACTCCTCATTTATTATGGTTGAAAAGCAACTCTAAACAACCAGTGTTTGACTCTAGATTTAAAGGAGCTCAGTGTTTCATCTGTTTTGCAGTTTTCTGGAAGTTTGTTCCAGATTTGTGGTGCATAGAAGTTGAATGCCTCTTCAAACAACTTCACATTGCATTTGTGTTGGTATAGCACTGGCTACTATATAATTTTACTTCCTTAAAAAAAACGAAGTGTGTTTTTGATGACAAGGTTCGATTTTATTTGTAAACTTTTCATGAAATACATTGTGAAAAAAGAAGAGACTTTTACATATGATCAAAAGTCTATTTTTGCTCACATATCCATCAGTCTTCTCTCACTTGTTGCTCTCCTTTGAGCCCAGCACAGTGTGCTGTGAGCCATCCCTTTTCCACTGCGGTAGCTGTAATTAACTAAGCATGCTTCCAGGAGTTCTCTGTGTGTGTGTGTGTTCTTGGGTTATTTCATGAGGATTCAGCATCCTCCGGGTGCAGCAGCCCTCCCCCTCTGCAGCTTCTCCGGCAGTATGCCCGACGTTCAAACGGAAGCAGACGCTACCATTTTGAAACACGGCACCGCTAAGGTAAGATGGTAGTTCCTTCGCTTTTAACAGCGTTTTCCTGTTGTATTATAGCCACACAAACCGCCACGGGCGGTAATCAAACCCAAATAGTGTCAAATAATACGCGTTTTAATCGGAAATGCCGGTTTAGGAACAGACTTTTACTGGCCGTGTTGTCGCTCAGGAAGCTCTCGTGCTGCAATGCACGCGCTCCTGTGCGGAAAAAACGCGATTGTTCCAGAATACGTTGATATATTTTCTAACGGCTGCTGCCCTAGCTAATATTAGGCGTTTATTCAGCTTTCGTTGTTATGTGAGGTGGGCTAAATGTGCGGGAAGGCGTTATTTGCGTTGACATTTTCAACGCCTGTTTAGCTTTAGACGAACCCACCAGCATCCCCGCTGCTCTCCATTCACAGGGAAACCTCGACGACGAGGCGTTTTGAGCCAGCTAACAAACTCAACATGCGTCTTTTTCAAGTCCTTTTTGTGTTGTTGTTGCGCCGAATAATGACGGCAGCAGTGAAAATGTGTTTACTCAGCGTCGTGCTGCGTCACCAGGAACCAGGTTCGCTCAGTTATTCCACAATGGAGCCCAGTGTTAATGCAGCAGCCATTCTGCCTGACTCATGCAGTCCGCACACACAAGGAGGGGAAATGCGCTCTCGTTTGGAGGAAGACGTGTGTTTCTTTGTCAAGTTGTAGCTTACTAGAGGCGAAACCAGAAAATAGAAATGTCCCCCTCTGGTTTCATGTTCCGCTTTGCCCTTTGATTTACAGCCAACCATAAAAGGTTGTTTGGAGAGAGGGAGAAAATGGGCCTGTTTAACCATCTGTTTTGGTATAAATTGGGGTTTTGTACATTAAAGGCAATGCTTAAAGCATAATCACAATTTGGTGCCATAAAAGTGGTTATTACTGTGAATCCAGGCAGACTTGATAAACACCGGCCTTCCTGAACTCTGTTTGCCTGTCTGTGTTCAGTGGAGGAGTGTGACTCATAGCTGTGGGGGTGATCAGTCTGCTTTTAAATAAAGAGACCAGCTTACATTAAATCTTTCAAATCAGATCTCCTTTTAAAACAAAAAGAAAATCTCCCCAGCTTTGTTGTATCTAATTGGACTCTATATCTGTGGGACTTTCAAAGGTATGTATATGGTCTATGTGGTTCTGTTTTTTGTTGTTGTTGTTGTTGTTGTAAATTTGAATATTAATCTTGTGTTCATTTGGTTTTATCATTCATTGCTAAAAGGGAGACCATATGTTAATTTTTCAGATTTATGCTAAACATTTAAGTTGATCTGATTGGATTAACAAAGTTGTTCACTTAGGAGTTTTAGTCAATCTTTCAGTTCAGTTTAATACAATTCAGCACTCCTAGTGAGACTTAGGGTGCAGGTATTCCACTTTGAATATTTTTCCTGTATTTGAGAAAACAAGAAAGGAGAAAAAGACATTGACATCTGGAGTGGGTAATAATTTTCCCAAACGGCCACATGGCTCCCTCTGATTGTTGATAGCTGAACTACAATAATATTAAGATATGTTTTAAAATGATCTAAATGTGATTTTAATTGGCTGAGATCTTGGCTTGTAGACCTGGGCTTCTTTTGGGCCAGGTCTATTCTTCTGAATTGAATTGCAATTGAACAAAACAACTAGTCATGTCCTTGTCATGTTCTTGTATTTCTGTGTATGTTAATCTGAGCTGTTATTCACAAACGGAGCAGCGTTACCTTTTACTTTAGAAAATAACTACTAAGAATAGAGCTGTGCAATATTGGGACATTGGATTAGGATAGTGTTTCTTCCAACAATCTCAGTGACTTAGTATCTTGGATGCTATCATTTGTGGTGAGGACATTCATTGAAGTGAGTTTACCAACAGACTAAGTATCTTATTGGCATGTACAAAATATATTTTATTTCAATATTGTCACACAGGACTGTGCTATTGTAGCTACACAAATGAGATGGTAAAATGAAAGCTCTTTTTGGTAAAAAATAAAATAAATAAATCAACCTATTAGATTAATGCATGTTTAATTCCAATCTCTGTATTGACAACCAGGCTAAAAATGATCCCAAAAATGTTTTCTGTGATGTCGGATATCCTTAATTTTGTTATCAATTTCTTTACCTTTTAAAGTTTTGGTTTAATGGAAGAAGAGTAGAAGGAAAGGGAAACAGAATACCATGTTTTGATCGTCAACACCTGGCATTTTGGATCTTTTAGGTCCAAAACCAACGTACAAAATGTTGAAGGAGCAAACAGACCAACACCCACATTAAAAGCAATAGTGTGCATGTGGGAAGTGAGACTCTTCAACATTGTTCTTTTTTTAATGTCCAGACTGTTAGTCCACTTAAATATACCCAAAACTGATGTTTTATTAATCTTAACTTTGAAATGCTTTCCTAAAAATCACAGTGCATGTGTAGAAGAACTGCTAAAGCAGCAGAAAATGTAGGACTTGCATCTGTAGGATGTAGCTGTTACTGTGCAATTTATTCCAGTTGTTTTATTTCTAACATCAGTAATGTCATTCCTACGTTTCTCTGCAGCGCTATGGACAAGAGCCACACAGTGAAGCTTTTTGTGGGAAACCTGGCTCTGGACAGCACCCAGGAAGAGCTGTCAGCCATTTTTGAACCGTACGGCCAGGTTGTCAGCTGCAGCGTGCTGCGACAGTTCGCCTTTGTTCACCTGCAGGGCGAGGGGGCGGCCGACCGAGCCATTCGGGAGCTCAATGGGAGAGAGTTTCGAGGACGGAATCTGGTGGTGGAGGAGTCGAGGGGGAGGCCGTTGCACTCCACAAAAGTGTTTGTGGGTAATCTGAGTGGGATGTGCACCACGGAAGACCTTAAGCAGCTGTTCCAGACATTTGGGAAAGTCCTGGAGTGTGACAAAGTCAAAGGTGAGCAAAATACCTTGTAGGTATGGTGATTTATCTTCCATCAATTTGTAGATGTACCACATTTGGTTGTTAATATTTTGATTTGTTTAAAAAGATTCCTTTGGAAGTTTATTTCTTCTTTTTCCTCATATCAGAACATTATTTTATAAATTTGAAAGTTTGGGTCTCCCTTCCAAAGAACGGATGCGTATAGGAAGTAATAAGTTGCAGGTTGCCTATGATTTCTGTAAGCAGTACATTTCTTGTTTCTGTAGCACTGGAGTCTAGAGCAGTGCCGTCTCTTGAAGACTGGAGATGGCCACCATGCTGGAGAGAGTTTGTTGAGGCCATTGTCATAGTGCCACAACCTGGAGCTTCTAACATGTCATTTTGAAGCAAATATAGCATTAGGATAGTGCCAGTGGTGATTCCCGTGAGATGGCCTTTGAAGGGAATGCTCTAGTTGATTCTCAGTATGTGGTCGTTTGTAATAAGAAGATAAACTTTATCTTAGTGACTAAAGAAGTCGGTCTGTACTGTCTTATGGTGGGAGACCGTATTTGTTGTTCAATCTTCAAAACCCCAAGACAGTATTTTCTTTAAAGCCCTGGTAGTTTAGCATGAACATATAATTAGACTTGATATTATATTATTTATAATCAATTATGTGACCAGTCAGAGTGAACTTGGCCTTTTAGATGTGCACTTTAAAGAGACAGGAGATAAAAGTATTTAGGAGAGGAGACTTTGTTTCTTTACTGAAGTTAAACTACTAATTAGGCATTTTAGTACTTTAATGTTTTTGTAGATGTTGACTTATTGGATTTTTAAGCTTATGTTTTCTCAGCTCTTGTAGTAATCTTTTAAACAATATCTATATTCCTTTTCCATTGCAGTATAAACCCAAACACCTTTTCTGTGCCTAACGATGATTGTTTTCTGCAGGCTATGCCTTCGTTCACATGGAAAACAAGGAAGATGCTCTTCAGGCCATTGAGGCTTTGCACGGCACTTCGTTTAAGGGCCGGCCGCTGTCTGTAGAGCTATCCAAGGTCCAACCCAGCAAGCAGACACCCACGGGGAAAATCCCATGTGTTAACTGCGGGAAGCAGGGCCATTATGCTGGAGAATGTCCTGTGGGCAAGCCGTCTTTAGAGCAGTACCAGAGCCAGGCTGCAGTGCTGGCCGCTGCCGCCGCCGCAGCGGCCGGCCTGCCTCTGCAAGTTCAACAGAGCGTGCACAATTCAGTCTACAACACGTCCACCTTTGACCCCACGTATGCAGCTCTCACAGGAATCACCACTGGCACACGTACTGATGGAAACCCGGTGAATCCGGCTGTCTACGGCGCCCTTGCCAGCCAGGTGTATGGTGCTAATGTGGCCAACCAGCTCTATGGGACCATGGCAAGCCAGGCAACTCTCACATCAGGCACCACACAGGTGTACAGCTCAGTGACGCCCAATATCTATGGCCAGGTGGCTGCATCTCCGGCTGCTGCTGCTGCCGCCGCAGCGGCGGCTGCTGCTTACACAACTCCAGTTTACACCCCGACTGTAGCCAACCACCCTGTGTACCTGGCAGCTGCTCCTGGAATAGAGATGCCAGCAGCAGCAGCTACAGTGAACACTGCTTACTCTGTAGCTCCTGCGATTTATGGTGCTGCCACCCCAGCCTACGCTCACATCAGCGCCATGGGAGCAGCAGATCCAGCCTCAGCCCTATTTGAGGCTGCAAGGCAAGCTCACTACTTTGCCCAAGGCCAGCAGGTTGTGGCTGATCAGCAGACAGCTGCTGTGGCAGCCGCTGTGGCCAAGTCAGGAGAGAGAGACCGTAGTCCTTTACGCAGGTCGGCACCACTTCTGCCAGACCCGGTGATGAAGCCATTCATATACCAGCGGGCCAAGCCACGCAGACCCTTGCTTCCGACACCAGCTGGCCGTGCAGCAGAAGAGGGGGTAGAGACACCGGAAGACTCGATGGCCAGGTGGGACATGACTGTTGATGATTAAAGGACTGCATACTTCATCCGAAGCCGAACAGTCGACAGTCACGTGGTTTCAGCGCCTTCGTATTCGCACACACCTTTCAGACAACGGCACCGACCACCTGGGCGCAGACCCCGCACGCTTCAGTGTCTCACTCCTACGGAGCTAGTGCCACACTTTTCTCCATACAACCTCCTCCTTGAACAACGACGGTATAATTTCCTCATAGGAGTTATTAACCATTTTCCATTCTAGTAGTTATTTAGTGAAGAATCGTACCAATGTACATAAACAGCGCTGTCGGAGCGAATTTCCGCATAAAACATGGCAACAAACTTCTGGCCAATCACACAAGTCTTTTTTTTTTTGTAAACTTTTTATACTTTTATTCTCTTGCTTTTCTTTTGTTATTTTGTTTGTATTTCCTCTAACTCATGTAAAGCATATGAATTGCCTTGTTGCTGAAAATGTGCTATGTAAATAAAATTATCTTACCTTACCTTACCTTACAACACTTTGCACAGAGCTCTGTCAAAATAGTTCGACCCAGGCCTGTTGTCGGGTTCGGCGGGCGAATGTCTCTTTGCGAACAAATGACGCAATTTTTGTCAGGCGTCGACGTCAATGACAGCCGATTTCGGCACTTCGGATGAAGTATGTCAGGGCCTTTGACCTCAGCCTTCTGTGTCTGCTCTGCTACCTATGTCTTCTTCTCCTTAATGCAACCTATGCCTCTTGATTTTCACCCTTTTTTTGGGCTAGGTACTACGCCGAGTACTACCAGCAGTTGCAGCAGTACCCTCAGTTCCAGTATGCCTACCCATCGAACACAGTGGCAGCCATTGCTGGCATGCCTGGAGTCACGGGAGTCCCCACGATGTCTGCCCAGCCAGTCGCTACGCTGGAAGCCCTCAGGCCAGTGGTCCCCGCTGCTGCCGCAGTGGCAGCTGCCATGGCTGCGCCCAGGGTGTATGAGCCGCCGTTGCCGCCGCCTACGCGCAAGGAGGCCATCCTCCACCGCCCCGAACTCTCCCTTCACACGCCTGAGCCCCCCTTCCGATAGTTGCACTCAACTGTCTGCCCCCGCCCCCTCTCCCTCTTTGCCCTGATCTCCCACCCCTACATACCTTTTCCACTCAAAACTTGACCACCTCTGTGTGTATGTGAGTGTGTGTGTTTGTGTGCCTGGGGACTGGCTGGGGGATTTAAAACTGAGGGCTGTTGGGCTTAATAACTTGCTTTACGACGGGGCTGATCGGCTAACCTTGGTCCAGTTTGCATGACCACAGTGCAGCTTTGAAGACAGGCCTTCATCTATTTTTATGGGCATTCTGTGTGCTTTTCTGTTTTAACTTATCGTGCCAGTCTCACACTTGTGCCAGTATTAGACTGACTGAGTCAGTCGTTTCTTTTGCCTTTATTTCTGCAACCCAGTTATGATTTTCTAGGGCCAAATCTCCAGTAATTTACATCAGCCATTCTACTTAGGCCTAGATGATCAGATAGGGCAGCTAATTTGAAACCTTTTTTGCCTTATGTTGATGAGTATCAATTTGTAATGTTCTTAGATGAAATGTACACATGTTGTGTACCAGCTGCATTGTACTGTGTCCAACAGAACCAAGGTTAAAGTTTTTTTTGGGAGATTGTTTGTCCTGGATGCGATATGGATGTTGTACGTGTGATTGCGTGAGACGTGCGGGCTCTTGATTTTGCAGCGCACAAACGCAGCGGCAGCAGCTAAGACTGCGCTTTGCAGAGAAAAAAAACAAACGTAAAGCACACATAGACGTACTGTAATGTTTATTCGTATCTATCCTCGCCCCCCTCCTCTGAATCTCATACTCACCTTTAAACTACGACACTGAAAGACACTGCTTCACCTTTTCCTCTTCCTAACTACAGCTGCCTACCTCTTATTGTAAATTTCATTGTAGATTGTATTCTGTTCTGTACGTCTCCACACATTTCACCCTATCAGCAATTGCAGCTCCATGTAAAGCTACATCAGTTCAAAGTCTGGGTAGCTGGATTTTGTTTTTGTTTTGTTTTTATGTATTGTATTTGGTCCTCTTTCATGTTCAGAGGCCTTTTAAAACACAGAAAAAGTGTAAATAGTTTGTTTCCAACATTATAGTTTACATGTGATATAAGTCAACCTATGGGATGTGATGAGTTTTCAACGGGAAAAACAATTCGTAACTACTGAACAAGTTTACAGAAGATCTATGGATTGCATCCTTTTAGAAACCATTATATGTGACAAGGTCAGTCATGTGCCTCAAAGCCTTTAGTGAAGTGCATTAAGTGGAGGGATCTCCCATTTTAAGTGCTTTTTTAAAAAAATCATTTCAACTAAAGCAACAGGAGCCTCAAAGCTCAGAATCCAGAGGGCTACAAGTGGTAAATCTTCCACGCCTCCTAATAGGTCTGTTTATTGCAAACGGTTTTTTAGAAAAGCCACAAAGTGAGCCTCAGAGGTTCATTATATAAGCCTTTGGTTTTAAGCAGAAACAGCAGTGATAGCACCAACGAAGTGAGAGATGGGGCAGTGTCTTCCAGTGGCCCCAAAATATCCGCCATTTCTCCATCAAACGCCAGATCTGGTTTAGATTCGGATTCCAAAAAGCATATTTGAGTATGTTTTTAGTTTACTTGTCAAGTCATCTGCAGTTCCTTGCAAAAAGAAGCATTTCTACCTCTTGCAATGTTGTCACTTTACAACCATGAGTGTTAATGTATTAACTGAAAATGAGCTGATAAAGTTCAGCACATAATTGTGAAGTAGAATGGAGAGACTTCATGGCTTTCAAATTTTTATCCACAGCTGCTCAGTAAAATGTTGGTCAGGTCAGTGTAAGACATGAATATGCTTTGATCTAGTGTTCTAGGCTTGCCCTGTATTTAGCTCCATTCATTCTTCTGTCAACTCTAATTAGCTTCCCTGTCTTGACTGGAGAAAAGCATGTCCACAGCATGATGCTGACACCACCATGTTACACTGTAAGAATGGTGTGTTCAGGGTGATGTATTTTTCCCAATGCACAGCATTTTGCATATAGGCCAAAATCGGACATTTTGGTCTCGTATGAACGGAGCACCTTCCTCCTCGTGTTTGCTGTGTTCCTTGCATGGCTTCTGACAAACTGCAAACTGGACGCATTATGGCTTTCTTTTTTACCTTCTTCCCTAAAGAACAGATTTGTCTAATAGTTGTTTTATCGACAGATTTTCCCACCTGAGCTGTGGCTCTCTGCAGCTCCTCTGCAATAACCAACGAGCCTCTTGGCTGCTTGTTGATCGGTGCTCTCCTTGTCTGGCAGTTTAGGTAGAGAGGTTTTGCAGTCATGTTATATTCTTTTTACAGATATGCTGTGTCTATGCTGGGATTAAATCAAACAGTTGTTTACTTCTGCGCTGGATTTTATGAAGAGTTCTGAAAGAGAATGTGGTTGAAAATAGGCGTGTCCTGATTCCTTATTGATATCTACCAAAAATCCTTCACCCAAACCCGTTGGTTATTAATAATTGTTCAGTTGTTCTCATGACAATTGTTATTAACTATTCTTCTCTGAGTAATATCACTTGATCAAACCTTTTCTAACATTCCACACTAACGTATGTTTGATTCGTGCTGATATTTTATCGTGTCAGTACCCGTATCAGCCAATACTCAAAGCTGCAATATCAGTTATCGTGTTGGAAGTAAAGAAAAAAAAAAACTTTAGCGGTACATCTCTGGTTGATTATAAATGTTCACATTTTTAGTTTTACACAAATTCTATCCTTTCACTTTACAAATTATGTTCTACGTTGCATTGATCTATCGCAGAAAACCCCATTAAATTACACTGAAGTTAGTGGTTGAAAGTGACAAAGTGTGAAAACATTTTACTGGTATGCAGTATGTTTGCAAGGCACTGTAGAGAGGGTTTATGAATTATTTGGATACTGATTTATTTTAGTTTTTTTGTTTTCTAAATCTGGAATTGGATTTCTTGTTGCGTTTCACATTGATGCCAAAGTCTAGAGTGGCGACTTCCATCCATTTACAATCAGTCATTTGTTTTGCAGCTAGTATTTGACAGCAGACCAATGCACAAGCAGAAAAGACCTTCTGAAATCACCCGACTGTCTCATTGTTTCCCGCTTCCCCGCTCCTTCTGTGGTTTTTAGTGGTTATAAGTAATTTTTTCATCTCAGAGTATAATCTTTCCGTGTCGTATATACAAACACATACCTGTTGCATCCTTTGTAGAATTATGTGGTTTGCAAAATGTTTTGTTTGCCTTGTATTTTTTAGAACAGTATTTTTAATTTAGCCTTCTTTTTATATAGAACAGTGAAAAAAAATCAGCATGCCTTTTATTGAGAAAATGTACACTTTAAACCTTATACTGATAATAAAGAATGTTTGGCTGACTACTGTGGTGACAGAAAGCAAAGGGTTTGGACATTTCGCCTTCTTCCTGTTTATGTTCCTCTCCATTATGTCTCTCTTGTGTAAAAATGACCACCAGACCCATTTGACTGGGGACCCAGGGGGAGACAGGTGTAGATGCTGGCCCAGCTTTGCTCACTTTGGTCAGGGTAAGTCTGGGTAGGAGCTCCTTCCTCTCTCCAGCCTCTCAATTGAGAATATCCCAAATTTAGAGTGCTGAGAGCGGCACCTAAAATTGATTTCCATGCGTAAGATTGCATTGTACACAGTTAAGATGCTGCGATGGCTGGGGAGAGGCTCACAGATAGAATGGCCTGGGTGCATTTTGATCTGTGGAGCAGTCCCTTTCTTGGGGTTTGATGGGTGTGCGTCTGGTCTGGTCCAAGTCTGGTCTCTCTCCTTGCTGCACCAAATTCTCCCTTTTCCGTGTGTCTTTGTGTTCACTATGCTCTCAGACCTGCATGTGTGATAATCTGTAACTGTGCCGCAAGAGAAAAAAAAACAAAAAACAGCCCAACTCGACAGTCCAGCTCTGAACTAACTATCTCAACTGAATTAGGTCACCGTGCTACCTGGAACACCCTGTATGCTGCCTCGCGTGAGCCGTGGGGACGACTTTTAGCGCGACGCCACCGCAGTGGAAACTTGTTGTCTCTCTTTCTCTTCACCACCAAGGTAAATCGACTAAATGCAAAAGAAAGAAATCATGACAGCACTGACATCTCTTCTCCCTAATTGCCCCATCCCCCTCCTCACTTTCCTTTGACTGTGGCTTGACACAACACTCCTACCCCTCTTCCTTCCCTCCGCCATTACCACCTCCCTCCCCTCCCCCAAGTCCGTAATCTCTCTTCTACTGCATCGGCAGTGTTTGTACCTGTAGCCTGGGTCTTCTCCTCACTGGGAGTGATGGGCCGGCTGGGGTGGGGCAGGGTTACGACCCCTTCTTAGGACTTATCCTGTCCTGCATCAGCATATTGAGGTGCCCTTTGTTCGGTTGTTGTGTGAGCTGGTGAACAATAAGTGTGATGTGTCAGGGTATGCATGAGTGTGAGTGTGGGTGCTAAAAAAAACACATAAAACGGGATACTTTTTGGGTGCCATTTCATTGGTCAATGAGGCTTGGCGTAAGTGGACACACCCCAAACCCTTCCCCTTGCCAGCTAATCAACTCCTGTCCACCGCCGTATTCGCCGCCCTCAACCCTCTTCACTCTTCCTTCCTTCTTCCTCTCCCTCTCCCTCCTTCACCCCTGCCCTGCTCTCCCTCTTTGCGCATTTCCTCACCTCTCCGCCGTCCACGCACACAGCGCTTTTTGTTTTTTTACCCGCCGGCACCGCCGCCACCTTGGATCTGGGTTCCATCGCTCTGGCTTGGACTCAACTTCCCAGAACCACCCACCTGACCCAAAACACCTCCCTCCCCACCATCCACCTTTGTTACCATAGATGCCCTGGCGTGCCAAAAAGAACTATGTATTTGTGGCGGCCCTCCTTTGGACTTTGTCCCGTGACACAGAGAGACTTCAGAGCTCAAGGAATTGCTTTGCTACATCTGTTGAATGTTGGTTGTCTATAACATGGCTCTGGCAGGGGATGTGAAGGCAACGTGTAATGTAAAGCAATTTGAAACAGAAGATTGACAGTTGTCAATCAGAAATGTCCTATAGGAAAGGCGCACAGGCCAGACTGACCTGTAGATTCTCATCAATCTCAGGGTTCCTATAGGACTTTTCTGTCACACGTCATCTTAGTACCTTGTATGTGTACTTACTTACTTTAGGGAGATCAATCTCTGGACAAGGTTTCAGTTAATATGTCTCGCATTTTCCCTAAGAGTTTCCTGATGGGAGTGATGCTCCCTTTATGCCTAACAAGCAAGAAAGCACAAAATATTAGAAATTTTGATGGGTTGATTATGAGGTGAGTTCTTGGTTTAGTTTTGAAGGTGTGGATCATATAGAACAATAAAAGGGTTAAAAATCTATTTTCGTACACAGATCTTGTACACAGGCCAATTTTATTGTAATAAACCTAAACCAGAGTAGGGCCTCCGTCCCACCCTCCTCTCTCCCCGCTGGCGCCTCCATACCTTCTTCTTCACTCTCCTAGCTCCGTACTAAAGGCTTCTTCTGGTGCTTGTGAGTCTGGGCCTTCGATCGTGCTTGGGTAAATGCAGTTCTGCATCTCTAGAAAAGAAAAAAGAAAACCCTGCTTGTAAATCAGTTGCATTGCATCGCCCACCAAAGCTCACTGCAGCCCCCGCCAACCTACTCCCACACCCAGACCCCCGTCCACCTCTTTGTCTGTTGTTGTTTTAGCTAAAGAAAAGTGCATGTGCATATTTCGCACGTGTCAGTTCGTTGTTTTGAGTGGGATCCTGAAGGTCATGTCTGTCCTCCTGCAGGGGATAGTTATATGGGAAATCCAGCTAAGTGCAAACTGGTACAAGTTTTTTTTTGTTTTTTTTTCCAAACCAGTCCTATGAAGGGCCAAAAGTGCCACAATCTAGTAAATTTTATATTATTAAATAAATACATTTAATAAGCAAATAATGTGTTCCATGTACGACTTAAATATTTACTGTTGTACTATTTTTATATTAAATATTTATTTTTAGATATTAAATGTGAAACTCATTGATTACAATTTAAAGTTAGTATATGTTAAAATTATACAGATTTGATTTTGTAACTTTTCACAGTTCCAATCCTTCAGTAATGCGCTCATTCAGACCATGAACTCTAATTGGTTAATCTGCAAATGAGACTGTTGTTCAAACCAATCACCTTTAACTAGAGAAGTGTTAGCCCCGCCCTCTGACTAAGGATTAACCGTATTCATGATGTGCTACAGAACTTCAGTATTAATTCCAGTATTTCCAATTTGAATACTTTATTATACATTCTTTTAACTAATTAATTTGAATATGGCACTTTTGTCCCTTCATAGACCCCAGTCTGCTATTAAAATTTTATTTTAAAAATTGATGTGACTTTTTAAGCACAAATTTGAATGGGAAAGGACTGATGTACATAACAGCAGTGGCAAACTTCATACATTTAATTTTTTTTTTCATCTAGAGAGGGCGAACTTGACAGGAAGCGGTGAAGTTTTTACACATTATAGCTGCAAGTATTTAAATTTTTTTGATGTTGCTCAATGAGCAATTAAAAACAAATAACTGAAAAGTCTAGCGAGTTTTACACAAGCTATTTTATGATGAAAACTCAACATGTTTACATCGGTCAGATCACTCGTTTCAACCGTTCCCAGCCTCACGAGAGGAGCAGTAATGTAACCACTGAGCTTCCTAAAGTAGGTTAATGGACCAAGCTTACTGTAGTTACATCAGATGTTTGATTAATTACTTTCTAAATCACTCTAGATTCCAAAGACGTAAAGGGTGACTTAGTAATTTGCTATCTCAAGAGGGTAGGAATGTGGATATGCTCATTTCAAAGCAATTGGCGTTAGCACAAAACCGAATGTTAGGGGATTTCAATTCCCAAATGTTAGATCAGAAATTTGCATCAACATGTTTACTGTGAATGACAAATCCTGATATAGATACAAGTTATATTGTATGGTTGTGTGTTCATATATATGCCTTTTAAAGTGTTTTTCTGAAAAATGTCTTCTTTTTTTTTTGTTTTTGCATGCAATTTATGAATAAACTTTTTTTTTCTCATAACAGTGTTCAGATCTGTTATTATTCCAACTCGCAACATTAGGATGTAGCTGAAAAATAAATTGTGTGAATGTAATTTTAGCTCCTAAGATGATTTTAGAGCTGCTGTGAGGAATACGTAACTGATAAACTAACAAAGAAGTAGATAGTCGTGAAGTGAAATGAAAATACTAAATGGTTTTCACATTTTTCTTAACAAGAAACTCTTAGTGGGTTGAGAAAAAAAAAAAGTCCAACCAAATCCACCTAATTACTAAACAGGGTTCACTTGTATAATCTAGTCTCAATACAAATTGGAATCCAGCTGTGAAGGGCTCGGATGTTTGAGAACATTAGAGAACAAGCAAACACATGACGATCAATAAAAACAACAGATAGTTAAGGGATAAAGGTGTGGAGAAGTTAAGAGTACACGTAGATAACAAAACATTATTTCACGTTTACGTCAAAGGGCTGTATCCTGTCTTCTGCAAATTAAAAGTGCATCACAATTCCAAACATGGTTGGCCACTTAAACTGGCAGGCTGGGTATGAGTGCTATGGTAACTGTGGATGTGGATTTTAAAGCTCAGTTTGGAATATTTTATTTTTTACATTACATCAAAACTGAACTTTTTAAACTTCAAGCAAAACACTACATGTGGTGGAAAACTGACGCACACCGTCCCCAGGGTGAAACAGGGTGGAGGCAGCATCATGCTGTTTTTTCTCTTTTTTTTTTTCATCACATTTGATTCATAACCTAAAAACTTGAAGCTGTACTTGCAGTAACATGAAACAGTTCATGGAGTAAGAATACCTTTGCTAATATTTCACAAAATGAGGAACTGTCCATGCTCATAACTGCATTTAATTTTTGTCTTCATAGAAAATTCTATATTCAGTTTTTTTTTTTTTTTTTGGTGATGTTGCATTTTAAAAAGTTGTTTGACGCTAAAGAGGCCTGAGTTTACCATTGAGGATCACTAACAGCGACAGGTGCATTACACGGGCCATAACCCCCTCCAGCCCCCCTCCCCGGTGTTGAGAGAAGGTGTAATTGACAGAAAGCCAGACCACTCACAAACCAGTTATCCCCAATTGCAAAGTTTTACTCCGCCTTTTAGGCCTTTTTAGGCTCAGAACCTGACACCCAAGCTGTAAGGACCCATACTTATTGGGGTGCTGTCACGTGTGCTACTTTTGACCAGGAAAGGAGCACCGGCCAGCAGGGTCTTCTGTTAGTGGGCACCACCTTCGCACAGCCACCTCTCACCAGAGGAGTCTGGTCTCCGCAGCCCCTAACTGCCTCTCCCCTCGTCGTCTCTCGAGCTGATCTTATTTTTTTTGTCACTATAAGCTGAGGGGGACTTACGAAGTCCTGACAGAGGCGGAACGATGACAGCTGTCGAAACCCAAATTACATATAACACCTCCTATACGATCCAACATGAAGATGCGTATATGACCCAGGAGGAGGACTGGGACAGGGACCTGCTGCTGGACCCTGCCTGGGAGAAGCAGCAGAGGAAGGTAGGGTTGGATGTGCCGCCTCTGCAGCAGCGGACTGTAGCCTGTGGTGCCGTGCGTAATTGCGCACAGATTCGCCCATGCGCTTTACGCTCACATAAGCGTCACTGACTGGCATATCTGTGTATTTTATCATTCTGAATGGCGTTTGCTTTAAAATCACTAACATCTTTATAATAATGAACTTTTTAACAGCCCAATATAAGATGGCTCAGCTGCGCCTTTGGTGTCCCCGCACCTGGCACTTCAGTCCTGCTGGAAGCTGTGTGGGCAGATATTTTAGGCTGTGGAACTTTCTCAGTGTTGTCTTTCAGTTACCCCACAGTGCCTTGCAGACTGTCTAAATTTAATACCCACCGACCCTCCCTTTTTTTTTTTTCTTTTCCTTTGGCAGACATTTAAGTCTCAACCGGGAAAATTACACGTTAACCGTCAAATCAGTTCAACAACAACAAGACAAAAAAAGCAAACTAAAGTAGTATAAAAAAAAAATGTATCAAACAAAATGTCAGCCCATTAATATTTTAGCTGCTATTAAATAAAACGGCCCCCAAAAGTAGAAATATTTGCAGTAGTTGTGTATTTGGAATTAAACTAATTAAAATGAGCTATGTAGGAAATCTACAATACCCTACAATTTTATTAAAAACTGTAATTTTACCGACATTGTTAGCCACACGAAGCTAGCTCCGACGCTTAGTAACCCATCACCATGGCAACTCGCGGGCCTTGCGTCATCTCGCAGGTGTGTTTAATGAGCCAGGAGCCAGTAAATACAGCTTTATTTAGTTTATAAAATACTTTCCCCAGTACTTTAAACTGCTTTTTTTTTTTTTTTTAAGTTATTTTTAATTTAACGTCAGTGTTTTATTTGCTGGCTTTATGTTGCGTTTTATACTTGCTACCTGGTCCACCGTGTTTGATGGTGGGATTTTTGTAGGAGGGACCAGATCCTTGTTCCTGGAGTCCGAGCTGAAAATAGCTTTTCAGTAAATCATTACTCATGGTTCAGGAAATACCATTAGGGTTTATCTCATTAACAGCGCTGAACATTCTGACAAATATCAAATTATTATCAAATTTATAACTGCTATGTTCAAAGTGATTCAACTCCAACATTAGGTTTGAACCAACTGGTGTCCAGCTACGTCACAGATAGTCGACATGGTCAGTTTGGAAAGAAAATAGTCAATTAAATCAAGGATAATTAAAAACAGATTTTATCATCTTTTCATTATGCATGCCATAATTTTTAAGGTATGCAGTTTCAGAATGGTGCTGTGAAGCCAGGCCAGATTTTGGAGCTGCAACTTCACTATATGTTATAAAATCTCATAATGCAAAAGAGTTTTATATCAAATTGAGCCAGCATTTTAAAATTATGGACACAAATTTTAAAAGTAGCTGCTCGTGTATCAAATCGGTATATTTCCTTGCATAAGCAGCAGTTGGATTTAATTTCCCTTTGGGTTAAATAAAGTTGTTTTAGATGGAACTGATTATGGAGTAACTCACTTTCAGGTTTAAATAATTAGTTAGGGACGTTTTTTTCTGTTTTTGTGGACCTAAATTTAAAAAATATACTTGTATCCAATCTAATTAGAATGAATTGGCATATCCAAGAGATAATTTAGGACTCATCTTTCCGTCTTTTTACTGCTCATTTATGCAGCTATAATGAATACATTTTATAATGGGACTGTAAGTAAACACAGTTGAAACCTCTTAACACAATTTGCATGACTTTTCCACTGATCGTATTCTCTTATAAATTTGTGCGATTACAAATTTTGCAGTTGTCCAAAACTGCTTGACTTTGTAGTGCTAATTGTTGAAAAAATTTGCATAAAGTTGCAAAATTAAATACAAAATTTAGTGACAGAATTTAGAGTTCCAGTTGCATATATATGCATATATGCTGCCGTTTAAATGTTCAAAACTTTATTCATTACTCTTTTTTTGTCCTTGAAACAGCTATTTTGTTTATTTCAAAGACGAGGTAAGACAGACTTTTTCTATTTCAACGTAAGGCACATTCACACAGCTGCTTATTGCCATTAAGCTGTGCTGGTGCCACAATCTAATTTTCCCAACATAAACGAAAGGATTTGAATTTTTAAAAGGCATTTAAATAGCAAGCAGGCAAGTTTAAATGACTCTGACTGCAGCGAATCTACAAAACTTTCCTGTCCATGTAAAACGTCCCCCACCTACCGAGCACAGTGACAGGCTGAGAGACCTCAACAGATGGTGGTATATAGACCTGGGGTTGGTTTCACTGACCTCCAAATAAACATCATCCTAAAAATACTTTTTTAACTTGCTTGGCTCCAACTTCCCTCTCTCCGCCCCCTCCTCCTTCTTACCTTCAACTTTTACTTTTCCTTCTATCACAGCTGAACACTTCGGTACGCTGCAGTTATTGAAATATGTTATCATAAGCTCTGTCACTGTATTACAATTGGCTTTGAATGTTCCTTAGTGAAATCTCAATAGCAGAGCTCTCGGTGTTCCCCTAGTGACCTCTCAGGCGAACAAGTCATGGTACTCCACGGCACTTCTCGGCATGTAAAATCCAGCTTAAGGTGCTGATATCAGCCTGTAAATATAGCAAGTGCATCATTTTGCAGTGTAATGAATATGAAAGGAAAGCCTTCGAGCACCTGTTGTCTCTTCTATCCTTTAAATTCAATGGAAAGAAAAAAAAGCCGACCAGCATTTGACGAGGCAGTAAAGTGTTTGTCAACACACAGTGATGTCGAATTCGATACCAGACATTAGAAATGACACACGCTTGGACATAAACGCGAGTCCAATTCGTGCTCACGTCTGACTTGTGGATCAATTTGGCTTCTTTTTTTTCTTTATCTGCTTCAGGTTGAGAAGCACATGATTCACGACTTGTTTTGAACAAGGACTTCGGCGCAATAAGAGTTGTCGAAAATCGTGTGAGAAATTGCATGTGGTAAAAAGATGAAGGGACGCGGTGATGAGAGCCGACTGCATCTCGTCTCAGCAGTCGTGTTCACACAAAGCAGGCACAGTCCTAGAAACAAGAAGGTTTGTTAGGCTGATTTATAAGCTTATGCAAACAAGCCACTTAGACAGGAAAAAAAGTTCAAGAACATCAGAGCTTATTGACGTCTAACCCTCGTCCAGCTCGAGCACATCTGCAGCAAAAGTGATGTCTTGAAGTCTGATAAATAGCTGTATACAGTAGATCAACTCTCACCGCACCGGTAGATCTGAATCCCCACTGTCTGTTTGGACGCTTTACTTTGGATTCTTATAGTGTTTGAGAATTTGTGTCATGAATCAAACTGATGGAGCAAAATGTCAACACACCAGATGAGTTCACCACAGTGACTGAAGCTGTCTTCTGTTTCACATTGTTTAGGAGTTCAGCTGTTATGTGACTAAATGAACGTCTTGCTGCTTGGTATAGCTTGTTCTCGCAATAACCTAAAAATATCCATTACAGAGTTATCAACTGTCTTAATGGCTCAGCCAGACTATTAAAATGGCCAAAGCTAAGTGTGCATATACATAGACCGAAGCACAAATAGAGAGAGTTTTATGTTTAAACAAAAGAATAGACTTTAAATCATCATAATAGCTGTTTACACAACTTAATTTTTAATTATTTTTTTTTCAAAAAGAACTATAAGGGTTTTTTTCTCAGAAAAATGCTCAAAACATAATTTCTTCTTCAAACTATTATCATTAACTAAATCAACATTTTATCAATACTTTCTGTTTAAATATTAAATATTATATTTTAAAATTGAACAAATGGATACTTTTATTAGATTAATCAAACATTTCAAAACATATTACTTTGATCTTGTGGCCTGTTGTCCCTTCATGTAAATGTTAATTGTCATAATTCAGATTAATTCGCAGATCGTAAAACCTCCAGGACCGGTTTTGCAGAGTTAAGATTTCCCGTCGATCTCGGTTGTTATTTCGCTCTACTACCAAAATGCGTCTAATAACATTTAACATCGGGCTTTTACACGGCGCGACTGAAGTAAATAATTGTTAGCAGTCAAAATGAGTGATTGTCATCATCTTTAAGTGATATTTAATTATACCCATGTGATACTCACAGAGTATCCACTTAGGCTAATGTAATTTCCCTTTGTGGTAGCCGGGGTGATGCACGATCAAATCTGTTCTCATTTAATCTTATTTTGCACTCAGATCTGCTCGGCCTGCTGTCCGGCGGCCCTACAGAGTTATTGATCTATCGCCTAATGAAGCACCAAACTACAGCAAAGCCACTGATCCTCTTCTGTTTACCCCAGGAGAGCTGATTGTGTTGATGCTTTTGCTCTTTTTCCCCCCTAATGAAGGACGGCTAGAAACACATGAAACTCTGACACAACAAAATCCCTTTTATCTCTATTCCTAAAGTCTTGTTTTACTTGACAAATCAAGTAAAACAATGATGTCTTACTGATGTCTGATGTCTAACTGGTAGTAGGGCGAGGACATTTATTTTAATAGAGAAAAAAATATATTTTTATTTAAATGAAAGAAATAGTAAGAGAAATTAGCATCATCCCATCTTGCTTATCTTGCAGCATTACTGCAGACATTTACCAAAATGTCTGCAAAATGTCTCAGATTTGCTTTGCTGACTTGTAAGGCCCATGTGTACCTCATTCCCATAATGCATCTGGGAGTCACGAATCTTGAGCCTGTCTCATGATTCACTCACTCAGGTGATACCAGGCACTGTGAAGATGACATATACCCTGCTGAGTCCAGCTTTGAAGCGCTCCTCATGTTTCTTTCAACAGAAAAGCAGAAAAACACTGTAGAGTTTGCAAGTTAAGGAGATGATGAATATACAAAACTGAGAAAAACTCATCGGGATCCAACTTTAAGTTCAGAAATAAGATTGTAAAGCCGCTCTAGTGGCACAGTCAGATACCGGATTACAGAGGTAAACAAACATTCTTGAACACCAACATTATTATCTCTTTTTTTAAGTAAACATATCTCCATTAATATAATATTTTCATTATCTACAAAGTATCAGATATAACAGTATTAGTAATCACACTGCAGCTCTTTCTGTAGCTGCATGCAGAGAGCATCTGTATGAGGATCCACGTAAGTGGAGAGTCCAGAGAGTGTGCAGTCAGATCAAATAGCAGTTGCTATTCCAGAAGTTGTGTCCATGTAGGGAGGCTTCTATAATCTGCTTTAGAGCAAAGCACAGGAGCCCGGAGAGACCGTGGAAACGGCCAAGGAGAATATACAGGCGTGACATCTTCACTGTAATTTACAGTATTTTCTACAGGCATGTAGGTGGCATGTTTGTATCTATGCGTCGTGTGGCGGTGGGGTTTTTCTTTTTTCTTTTCTGAGGATTGGATCTCAGTATATAAAAACACAAAGTTCTCACAGAGTGTTGTAATGGCAAAAGTTGACACATGATAGGGCAGCAGTGTCAGAATCCATATGGTGAAAGAAGCACTGATGAATGATGGGTAGCGTCCATCTTGATTTGATCACAGCGTTTCTTTGGGCCTGTAAATAGAACAGAAGGCTGAGTTATTGAGCTTTACTCTTAATGTAAAAAAAAATATATATATATATATGTTTGCACATATCTCAGCTTGAGATGCTATTTGTCTTGGAATTGGAAACTTAAGGAGAGCGAAATGCACCCAACACACGATTCATGGTCAAACATCCACAAAGCATCACCCGACATATGAATGATGTCAAAATTGCAGACAATGTTTAGAGAATTTTGATTTTTCTTGCAGTGCCACCAGCTAAAAAAACAAACAAAAAACATATATACTTTGCAAACCTCAAACTAAGTCCATTTGCCTTATCGGAAAGAAATGTCAACACTGTGCAATAAATATTTATAGGATGAGGGCAGAAGAACTCATCACCTTCCAATGAACTGACGAGTCTCCGGTGATAATATGCGCTGGCTATCATGCGTACATTTTGAGACGTTTTATGTGGTTTCGCATTACATTTAGGACAATTTACAACTTAAAACCTCAGTTGTGATGAAAGTTTATATAAAAACTGGTGACTTTGGAGTCATTTAGAGATGATTCAGAAAAAGCTTGAGCATAAAATGACCCATTTTTGGTTCAGAAAAAGCATCACAAGGTCGTTCCTGTCACTTTTGGTCTCTCTTCTGGCTGAAATGAATGCTGGGAAATGTCTCAGTTGCATGTTACTATATACAGCCTTAGATTGGTTTCACACCTAGGTCTTCGTGGTCAAGGTTTCTGCTAAGATGATTTAGCTGACCCCGGATCCGCTCGGCCTGCGCCGCCTCTCAAAGAAACAAAGTAGCCTCTACTGAAATTAGACACAGCCTTCCTCCTGCACCCCCAACCAATCGCCAAAGTCAGGCCCAGCGGCTGTCACATAAATCCTCCACAACAATTTACATCAGTTTATCTGTCTGGAGGCTGGCACTCATTAAAAGACGGCGACAAAAGATTCAACATGCTGCTGCCGTCAGCAGTAAACCTTCGCGTTCACCTTCAGTCGCTGCCATCAATCATGCTGTCGGCTAATTCCGCAATTGACTCCTGTAACAAAGAAGCTGAACTCAGTATGAGAGCGAATAATGGAAGATAAGGTTGTGGCATGTGAGGCTTTGTGTCCAATTCAAGCTGAAAGTTGTTTTTTTTTTTCTTCTTTCTGCCCCAGCTGGCATTTTGAAGTAACATTGCTGAGAGAAATGACTCAAACGGCTTGTCTTCCGAGTCATTAAACCACAAAATGATGACAAGAGAATAAGCTCCAGCTTAAAGGGCACGCAACGACTCTTTTACAGGTCCTTCATGTTGTGTTCTTTGTTTAGAAAGTTTTGTCAGAAAGTCAAAGTCCCTAGAGGTTGACGATTCCTTTCAGTGTAATTTAAAGTTCTGAAAAAATCTAAACATGCTGGCGCGTATCTGGCTTGTGTTTAACGCCATGGGTAAATATGTGACTTTAAATAGCTAAACTTTTCAGCAGTTACTTTCTAAAGCCTTTTTTTCACAACAGCTTTAAACCCAGGACTTTGTCAACTTTCTGGCATTTTCTGTAAGCACTGAAACAGCATGTGGTGGTGGAAGTCAACTCGCTGTTAGGCCTCTGACTCACCGAGCGAGAGCGGCACAACCCCGTGATGATAACTGACTTATGTAAGACTTAGTGGGCTTTGGCGCACGAAGCTGTGATGTAATAATGACAGGTGGTCTTTCCTATCAGTCTGCCAAACAATTAAAGGCATAAAACACAGGGTTCACCTTGGTGTGGTACATCTACATTGAATCACGTCATGCTTGTTATTATTTTTTTTATTTTTGTGTCTTTTTTTGCAAGGGTTGCAGGTGACAAGGTGTTTAACCCTTCGGACTGAGAGATGTTTGCCACACACTTTAAGCATATTGACCCTGCAAAGTTTCTCTCCACACCTCCTTTGGTTTCATAACGCCGGCTTACATTTGAAAGCTCATGACACAATCTCACCAGGAGGTTGGTGAGATTGTGAAGGATCAGGGTTTCATCTTTGCGGTTTTATGGTGGAGCTGTTTTCTAAAAAAGGTTTATGCGTCAGCTAATGTAGCCTTCTCAAAATGATCTCCATTTTGTCAGGGCGTCACTGTCTTTATTTATTTATTTACTTGTTTTGTTTTTGGCTATGTTAAATAATTGTGTGACATGAGCGCCAACTTAAAGACAGCAATTGTGGCACATGTTTGCGACTTTTGCGCATTTCATGCAAGCGCTCCTCAAATGTTGCTGCAATGATCTGTAACATTACTAAATCTCATGTTACATTATGCGGATGCTCAGTCTGTTGGAAAAGATACACTTACCTCAGCATACCAAATGCTTGGAGTATGTCCAATGGCAGAGCAGTGTTACTCCTTTTCTGAGTAATTCAGCTAATAATTATTTGACCTCTTAAATTTAGTAGCATGTTTATAAAATATTAATATAAAAAAAGACTTTCCTCTCCAGAGGTTCAGGAAAGCATCATCCGAAACTGATGTATCAGAATTAGCTTAACGCTACATAACTTCACCTTTTGATCAACATATTTTTATTTATTTTTATTGCAGCAACCTATGATTTGCCAACATAACATGGTTTCATGATCCACATCTGCAGCCTCTCTAATCAGTCAATACAACGGAAAATTTCACGCACTTGTTGTGACTTTGGGGTCACAAATTTTATGGTACAATCCCTAGCTTCTCTCTGCTTTTCCTGGTTGTCTGTTTTAACTTGGATTAATTCACGCCGTCCTCAGCGCGCCTGTGTTCTTGCACCTCGGTTCCCGTCGGCGCTCCAGGTTCCTGAGAGGAGCGAACATCTGCATACGCCTCCAGACACGCTGCTCGGAGCGTGACTGCATTGTTAAATGTCGGCTGGCATCATCTGGCTGTGCAGCAGCCCGGAAACGTGTGACGGCGGAACACAATGTGAGCCGGCGACACGACGCACCCCTCCACGAAGCCGCGGCAATTAATACGAGGGTGAAGACAGATGGTTGTGTCAAAGCGAGACTGCCACATGTCACACCAATTATTTCTCTGATAAGTCGGCCCTCTTTTGAACCACAGGTAAAGCTTAGTGACATCGCTGTTCTGCTGTTTAGGCCTCATTGTAAAACAGACAAATGCGGTGTGTCTTAAGATGTTAGATGCCTACTTAAAATTGTCAAAATACATTGCAGGCCCTTGGTGAAGCAGATATTCTGACTTCTCTCCTCCATGTGTTTTAGATCCTAAAAATATATTAAATTGAGGGAAATGGAGCAGAGCGTATAATGGCCTAAAGACATGTCCTAATTTTCATATTAAATTGCTGCCGGTGCTTGTTTTCAAACAGGAATATCCTTCCTGGAGAAGTGAGTTTAAAATGTTGTTGTAGTTCTGCCCTTTAAATATGAGTAATATTATTATTATTATAATTAGTAGTAGTAGTACTATATCAGTTTGCTTGTTGGTAGAGGAGCATTATTGTCTGTTATCACATTTCACAATTGTTCTCATTCCAGCTCAGATCAACTCATCTACTGTATATCTCACTGGCATCTTGCACAGGGTTTTCACACACCCATATAACACCCCGACACACAGTGGACCAGAATAAACAAGCTAGGCCTTTTATCCTCTGAACAAAGACATAAATCAGCAGGTTTAGGCCCGGACCTCTCTCTACAGGCCGATGCTGGTCTTGCTGTCATCAGGGTCTCTGGCTTTAAGCCTATTTATCCTCTATAAAGAGGAGAAGGGGTGATACTGAACTGACTCGTAGCTCAAAGTGAATTTGGTAACAGGAAAGATTTTTTTTTCCGTTCTAATTCATGCTTAAAGGATAGTTTTATAAATAAATGGCTCTTTTAGGCCATTCCTGATTTTGGTATGATCCGAAATGAAAGTGAGTTTAATGTAGACAATGTAAACCCTTACTTTACCAATGCTATTCATTTCAGCCTTCATGTTAAAGTCTTGCTCTCTCTCTCACAGACAGGTTATGAAATATTGTAGAAAATCGTATTTTCTCCCTTCGACTTCATTTCAAACACTGTCCTGATTCTAACGATAAATAACTTGAGTTTTCCTCACTTATTTTAGCGCACTAAAGAATGTTTTGGTCGCTGTGACTTGGAACGGTGCATTTGCTTAAGAGAAAGGATTTTTGGGTTGAGTAGCAGGTCAAAGGTTAGAATTGGACAAGAGGAAAATTATCTGATATGAATAACCAGCAAGTTTCTCAGAGCATTCCTAGGATTGTATTAAATGATAAAATATATACATATATATTTAACCCATACTTCACAAAAATAACCAAATTATGTTCCTCCAAGAAGAATATGAGATTAATTTTAGTAATTTAATGATGGCAAATTGTTATTTAATCCTGGTTTTTTTTTTTCCTTCATCAAATTTCAAGTTGCTCTTTAAAAATAGTTGCATGAACCCAGAATCTATTTACAGTGAAGAAGAAATACCGTTTCCCAAATCCATGAATTAAATGTGATGGTATTTTTAAGAAAAAATGGAAGTGAATTCAAGAGGAAGGATGTTTTTCCCAAAATGTTTTTATTGCACCCGAGTTTAGAGATCCAGGTCTCTCTGTAGAGGTGGTGAAGGTGTGAATGTAAAGCCACCGAGAGGAAGAGAGGTCAGATGGGATTCCTGCATTCTGGGACCACCTGTTGTTCTCCGCAGCGCCGCTCGGATCGTCGTCCCGTCACGTTATCGCCTGTTGAACCGCAGAGTGAGCTCAGGGTTTCAACCTGCGCTCTCACTCAACAAAGTGACGTCACTTTGCACAAATTCATGACGAGGAGTTTTAAAATCAGTCAGAAATTATTTTAAAGAACTTTCCCAAACGTCATTACACCGTCATTATAATAAAAAAAAAAATACAAATTTAATGAAAAAATTTAGCTTCTGTTCCGACTCAAATTAAGCTTCTTTTTTTTGCAACATTGAAGCTCAAATGTGAAGAAGTATTCAATTATTATCATTTTAGCAGATCATTCTGTTTCCTGTTTTGATATACAATTAAAGATTAAAAGGTTTTTTTTATGGCTTCATAGTTTTTTGTCTGAATTCAGAGCATCAAACATACTAAAATATATAAACTAAATATATTTTAGTGTCGTCAGGAAATCAGTTGAACAGATCTATTACAATCTATTTCTACAGCTGTTTGAACATTTACTCCAGCTTGCTAAAAATATTCAAACCACTCAAAATAATCACACAGTGACAGAAATCAAGGAATCGTCCTTGACTAAAGCTCTTGTATTGCTATGAAACAAAAAGTATTTACAGTATTAGTCATCAAAAGTAAAGCTTTTATTGGTGACATGCTCGAAATGCTCTGTTTTTAATAGTGGAGATCCAAAAAAACTAAACCGGCAGCATATGAATTAAAGACAACAACTGAGGAATAACAGAAAATCATGAGGTGCTTTGCAGCCTCTCTTCAGTTGCTAGGCTGCAGGTTTAATCGTTTTATTTGAGTCTTCCCTCTCTGTATATAATTACAACTACCACAACTGGACACACGTACTGAATTGTAAACCATGCCGTAAATTGTGAAGCATACAAGTGGTGACGCTTGTAGAAAATGTTTTGAATCTGCACAGGCTGCGTAGTGGGAGCTGTTACTGCGAGTTCATGTGAGCGGGCCTTGAATGCAGCATGCATAGCTAGTGTTTGTGTGTGTTGAAGACGGCTGGACAGGATTTCTGAACAGGTGTGTGACTAAGGTAGCTGGAGACCACAAGGTCAGCCATGAAGGCAAACTATTCTTATGCTGGTACAGAGTCATAAATACTTGACTTATTATAAATAAATTACATATGCTTGAAATACTGGCCGCGCGTGCTTTTATATATGTGCGTTAGTCTGTCAAAGTTGAGTCATGTATGGTAGAGTTATTGACTCTTCTTTATACAGACTGTCAACTTCTAATGGAAAAGTTTTACTTTCACTTGATATTCTAATTTATTCTGCTCCATTTACTGAAAAGGTTTTGATTCAAGTTGGTTCAATTGCTATTTTTTTTACAAAATAAAATCTCTCTTTCTGCCCAATGTGTTCCAGTTGTTCCCTTTTTGAAACATGTTCCTGATTTTACTGGTATAAGAGCCTTAGCAGTGACTTTTTTTGTTTTGTTTTTCGCCCTGAGGATGTAAATGTGCCAGCTCTTTAATCAATTGAGCATAAAGCTACACATCTTTAATGATAGCTAGATGTAAAAGCGGCAGACAGGCCTCTGTTTAATGCAGCTGTGTTTAAACCAGAGCAACATTCAACCAACACTCGTCTTTAATTAGATCAACCAGCTCAGCCCGAAGGTGCTAATTAGTGAATACATCTACGGTGGACATTTATAATTAAATTTAAAGACCTCATTGTCTGTTTTGCAAATCGTTTATGTAATAATCTATCTGATTAGCACAAGTTTAGAGGTGGAGTTATTTTACTGTCAATGTAGATTTGGACCTGTAATTGCAAAGATCACCTTGATTTATCTGGGGTAAGACTCTGGTCTCGCCTGATCAGTCACACACACACACACACACACACACACACACACACACACACACACACACACACACACACACACACACACACACTGAGTCAGCACTGTGTGTCTAAAGGGAACGATCAGTTAAGAAGAGACAGACTGTTTATGTACGCCTTCCCTTTTACTGAGTTAATATTAGGAAAGGTCTTAGACATATCATCGCTGTTGGTAAGATGCATTGACAAAAACATTTGCGATAAAAAATATTTTACTTCCAAATCCCTTTAAGAGAAAAAAAAAAACAATCCCGCCTCACATTAAAATGTTTTGGCAACTTACACTTTAACATGCTATGACCAATGCTGTTGTTCCATTTCATGTGATTTTTTTATTTTTTATTTTGCTGTCCATATTTATTCGTACAGTCTGCTGTGGTTGGAGCTGATGAACTTGAGTTACACTGTGACAAAACTAAAGCCTTATGATGCTTTAGCGAACAACCAGAACCTTACTTCCTCCCTGAAATCGGCTCGTTTTATGTTTCCACAGTTATATTCACAATGTCCTATGTTACACTGAGAACATAACTTCAGAAACAATGTCTGTTATCTATGCGCCCTGGTTATGGTAATGTGTATATGTAAGGAGTTGCTGTTTCACTAACTTTATAAGGTTTAAAATAAACTTTAGTTTTATTATGTTGAGTATAAGTTGCTAAATTGAGTAATTGGTAGAGCTTTACCACATTGTATACTCCTAACAACTCCTCAGAGAAATCAGAAAGTCAAGCTAGTTGATTTAAGCCAGCTCAGATTTATTTTTAAACATTGCACTGTTACCGTCTGAGGTCTGAAACTCGTAAAACTCCTACATCTTCCTGAGACTACAGCTATGACGTCTTCCAGCAGCTCGGCGGCTGCGTCATCCCTTTGATAGGCAGGCGAGCAAGCGACATCATCAAGAGCATGAAGCCTGTTCTGATGTGAAAGAGGAGGTTGGGTGTTCGTGTCAGCTGTATTGAGGGTCAGCAGCCCTGATCTTTCTTTGGGCAGCAGCGGGGGACGCTGTAGTTATGTGAGGCATTCAGCCGAGCCACCATGACCTCATTTCACAAGACGGACCTGCAAAAAAAACAAAAAAAAAACCAGGCTAAGCTAAGTCAGACCGACAGGTGTGGATAAACAGGAAGGAAGTGAAGACAAGATGAAGCAGAGGCTTCATGCTGGTGGACGACCGCAACTATGACAACAAGGCCGGAAAATGTCAAAGACGTAAAACTACAAGATTGATCCCTTTAATGTCAGTGAAATAGAAGTTGGGTGTTTGTTGGTCAACTCTTTTTGCTTTGTAAAAACACAGAGATTATGTTTAAACTCAATTCATTGTTTTCCATTTCAAGAGTAACTAACACTTTACTCCGATGAGATCAGTGAAAAGTCGACCCTTTTATCATTCCTTTGTTTTTCTCTCCCCCCCCTACAGAAATCTTATCCGATATTCTCAAATCCATTCCTTCCTTTCGCCCTGCGTCGCCTTCTTGACCTTCCTCCCCCTCTTCCTCTGTCTTGTACATTTACAGTTCACCTCAGGAATCCTGCCTTGTCAGCTGTCCAGTGGTGTCCCATGCCAACCCAATTTAGCCTCTGCCGCCTCCGGCTCTTCTTGCGCCTCCTTGTTGCTCCTTTAGCTCCTCAGCCTCTGTCCTCAAACATCGCCTCATCTTTTGGCGAGGGATGGGTACGGGGGTCTGTGGGCTGGATTAGCGGCCTGTCTAAATTTGGTCATGCATGACAAACGAGCCCAGCACCTGCTGGTTGGACAGGCGGCCTCTCCTCCTCCTCCTGAGACCCTTACATCAAATTACACCGGAGCCTGGGAATTCCTGTCAGTCTGCACACTAAAAGTCTCTTTAACCTTTAAAATAAAAAAGCAAAAAAAATTGGGAAAGCTGTACGGCATCGTTCAAACCTAAAAAAATATTACTTATACTGCTGGAATAAGTCAAAACTATCCCAAAAGATTTTTGACTGAATACATACTGTATGAAAATACGATCAACAGACGATAATTTGGTCTTTAATCCGAAGAGTTTCACATTATTCTAATCAATGCAGCGAGAAGGTCTTACTGGTTTTTATACATTGACAATCAAATTGTGTCCAACAAATTCATTTGACAGAAATCATGGGATTTTCATAATTTTCTTTATCTTAGAAGTATTTCTTGAATTTAATTTAGTTTCAATAAAAAAAACCTCTACTTCATCACAAAGGCATATCTGAGTTGCATTTTAGTGCCATTCAAAGATACTTAAAGAAAAAATATGTGACTTTCAACAAATAGCGCTACATCTTAAATATTCTACATATACATCTCAGGAAAAAAAATGAAGAGACCCCTTACAATGATCAGTTTCTCTGATTTAGCTTTTTATAGGTATATGTTTGAGTAAAATGAATATTGTTCTTTTATTCTGTGAACTACTGACAACATGTCTCCGAAATTCCAAGCAAAACTTGAGCATTTATTTGCAGAAAATGAGAAATGGTCAAAATAATGAAAAAGATGCAAAGAAAACAAGTTCATGTTCATTTAGAAACAACAAAACTAATGTTTTAACTTAGGCAGAGTTCAGAAATCAATATTTAGTGAAATAAGCAGGAGGTTTTCAATGGGGTTCAGTGCAGTGGGCTCTTCATTTTTTCCAGAGCTGTATTCTCCATACCGTGTGTCCCACTTCCCACTGGATATTGTCTAAATTTTATTCAAATTGACCACAATGACTCAATAATAACATCAAGTTATCTCCGGTTAAATATGCAGATGTTCTTCCTGCTCTGATGAAAACTAATTTTAAAACAATTTACACTAGTGGACTTTGGATAGGACTTTGAACTTTCAGCCCAAGATGGTCAGGAGATCATTAATGATGAGAAAAAGAAAATAGTGCAGCTAAAGTAGCTTATGCTTTACTGACGCAGTAGAACATTGTTAACTTCACACCCTGCATCCCAATAACGTCGTTATTCATGACACGGTTTTAATGTTTTGCTCCTGTTCAGACTCAAATGAGATTTTTCAGATGTTTAGTCTTCGTTGTTTAACCTGCACAATTAAAATGTTTGACTCACAAATCAGGACAATTCTGCCAGTAATCCTGTCAGCTCTGCAGTTCAGCTAAATTCGAAAAAAAAAAAAAAAAGTGCTTTTCTTCCTGCACTGAGAAATGTTCTTTAACCTCCTGATCCGTTGTCGTCTTCCATCCCGTCACTTTGATCTGTCACCGCGGATATATCTTTTTTTAACTTTCCCATGCGCCCTGTCTGAATGACGACGCCAATGTCGCCCAAGCAGAGAATCGGGGCTACAAGCATAAACCCAAACACCATGTATCGACGCTTGGCTTTTTTGATTTCTGCATTTCCCCACAAGCCCTGTTTCAGCTCTAATTAATACACGCTGTGCGCCTCACTCCACCCACTCATTCATTTCTTGTTAGGCATTCAGCTCTTGCACTTATTCTGCTTCTACTCCCCCACATTCTCCAAACACTGCCAAAATTTCAGCTCTACAGTAAAAAAAAAAGAAGCCCCGACACATCCACAGTCTCCTGAATTTGAACTTGCACATCCTGTTTTCAGATTTAAGCCAAACACCATGAAAGCCTCTTAGAAAAGCCATTTAGCGAGTGATTGAATGGTCTAATGGAACCAGTATGTGCATGACTTTATGCAATTAGGCAGTTTTCAGACAACACAGGAACATCACTACATCCTGCTCAGTTTATACAGATAATGAACTAATAAGTAGGAAATGTAGAATTACAAAGACACAACTTCTGCTTATTGCTAAACACAAAACAAAGGGCAGAAAATATCCAGGTACTTTTTTTTAGCATAACATTTCAGATTAGGTTTCTCCTCATTTTCAGCTTTTTCACTGTTGACACGCAATAGAGACACCATCTCATGGGTTCCCCCCAGTGTATTATAAGCCTGGCGGGCCGCCAGGCTTTACTTGTGTCCCCACAAGGCTTAGCATTGCTTATTTAAGTCTTTTTAAAATGATTTCATTTTTTTAAGACTTTATAGTTGGTGTTCAGGTATTAATCTTCCAATAACACATAATTAGCACGTGATATTTTCAAATTTCCTGTCTACTTTAAACATTTTTTAACTCAAAATCACCATGGGCCGCTGGATGAATGACTTCCAAGCGCAACGGCCACCAGGTTTAGCAAGTTTCCTGGGGGAAACCTTGCAGATTACACTTTATTAAATAGTTCCTTTGCCAAAATTCACACTTTAAGTACTCTCTGTCTATTGTAATGTAAGGTATAAGTCAATCTATTAAGCCAGAATTATTCTTATCTGTAGACTGTGTTGCTCTGAGGCAAAGATTCCCAACATAGTGTGAAGCTATCCAGAGAAAGATTATCACTTTGTCAGTTCTTTCTTTGCGGCCCGCCTCCTTATGTTGGAGTGCTTTTCTGCAACTGGAGGTGAGAGATGAAGGACAGGTACATTTTTCCCTCCTTATGTCTTGCTTATAATTAAATTATTTATATTTTAATGAGCAAATTGCCTGAAAATACTCACAGTGTCGACAACCTGTATAGTGGAAATGAAAATGGCTAAACTTTGGCTGTCATGGTCTCATACACATGTCAAACTCAAGGCCCGGGGGCCGAATTTGGCCCACCGTAGCTTTTCATGTGGCCCTCTAGACTCACAATTACATCAATAAGTCCTTCCAGTTTTTCACAAATCTGCAAAATTCTCATAAAATCATCAGATTCTCCACATTATTTTCAGATTTTACAGTAAATGTTCTCAAAATTGGTCAGACAAGGAGTTTAAGTGACAGCTGCCTCAGCCTTACTTGATGTCAAGTTATAGTGCGTAACTGATACGGCGAGTAACAAAAAGTCACATTTAACACATTAGAGCAAATATCATAAAAATTCCTTACAAACGTTTCAAAAATGGCACCACAAAATCTGTAATGTGATTAAAAAAGACACTAAAACAATCACAAAATCTTGCAGGAACCCCTACTTATTGATAATTCAACAGTTTATTTGGTTTTACCGATAGATTCTGGCACAACCGGCCCTTTAAGAACATTCAGATTTTTGATGAAAATGAAAATGAGTTTGACAGTCCTGGTCTAAAAAAACGATGTGTTTGAATTTGCATCAAGCTTGTAGAAATCTTTTCTAAAAGGAGGTCGGGTTTCCTGAAAGGTTTTTCAAAAACTAGTCACAAAAAACACGCAAACAAATTGTTGCTTATTGTGTTGCGAGTGTTGGTGAACAACTTAAAACGCTCTCAAAGCCTTGGGAAGTGTTTGTAGATGCTTTCTTTTCTTGGACATTCTCGAGAAGAAGTTTGTAAAAACTAAGCTACAGCTAGAGCCAGATCGTTCAGCTCAATGTTTTTTTGTTTTCTAAACAAGGTGTCCGCACAGCCTTAAAAAGTCTCAAGTTCGTAACTTTATTAAAAGCATTTTGTGGCGACTTTTTAATCTCGTACATATTCTTGTTTCACAGGATGTCTTCATTGCGTTCTGTGACTTGAGGCGGTTGAAGCTAATGCTAGCTGCTAACTTGCCGTTACTAGCTACCTAGCTAGCTTTTTGTGTCTATCCCAGGTAATGGGCTTGACACACATTGTGCAACGACTGACGGCGACAGGTGAAAGTTGAAACAAGACACACCAAGGTCGTTAGCGTCTACAGTGCTAAAAGTTGGAACATTTTTCAACCTTCTTGTGTCGCATCGCAAGCTCACATCTACGTTTACGAGCACAAACTTTCCCGCGCGTTAATGTCAATGAGAGGCAATGATGCGTATCGATTCTTTTAAGCGGAAATTTATCGCCAGTTGGCCGGAGGACGTTCGTTTTCACGTCCGCTACCAACTCTTAAAAGGCTGCATGCAAAAACAACAACAAAAAAAGCCCTTTAAGGTTGGCACCATGGGAGGGAATATGCAGTGGGAGGATGAGAATAACAAAGATGCCAAGAGCCACAAACAGGCAGCAGACATCTCAATATTTTTGTTATGGCTGATTGTAATGCAGCAGGGACACCCAAACCATCTCCTATGTTTATGGTTTTGGTCTTAAATTTCATTCAAGGCGGTGTTAAAAAGTAAAATTTGACGTGTAGAAACCCTGTAAAAGGATGCAGAGTAGTTAGCAAAAAACGTATCTTGAGACTGGATGAAAACCGATATGTGAGCAAACAGGAGCTGCCATAAACGTCAAAGTGTGTTTTCCCTTCCACTCAAACAGCCTCGCTCAGCAGTTTTTCAGCCTGGTCTTAAAAAATTTACACCCACCTGCTGTGTGAATGTTTTGCTTTGTTTTTCTTTTACCTGCTGCTTCTAGACTGCTAATGTGTGTGTGAGAGAGAGAACAGGCTGTACAGTTGCATGGGCAACACCGTTACTTTTTGCCTCCCTTTCAGACCTTCACAGCTTGGTGCAACTCCCACTTGAGGAAAGCTGGAACACAGATCGAGAACATTGAGGAGGATTTCAGAAATGGCCTCAAACTCATGCTGCTGCTGGAGGTCATTTCAGGTACGCCTCATTACAAACCAGCTCGTCCCTTGAGCCTTCCCTCAACCTTCAGTCTGCCTTGTTTTTACAAAACAGGAAATAATTCAAATCTGATTCAGAATTACTTCTGTATTGTTGTAAATTATCTTGCATTTGTCTTTCAGGCGAGAGGCTGCCCAAACCCGACAAAGGAAAGATGCGTTTCCACAAGATTGCCAACGTGAACAAAGCTCTGGACTTCATCTGCAGCAAGGGGGTCAAACTGGTGTCTATTGGTGCAGAGGGTGAGGGTCCCATCTCAGGGCTATTGTTCCTACAACCCGCCTTTTACCCACCTTTGTAAATCTACTCAAATAAATAGGATCATTTAAACTTCATGGAAGTTGGAAGATGTTTTTTTTCTTTCAACTGATTAGTGACTGCCTCAAGCTGAGAAATATGTTTTAGGGATGTAAATACTGTCTAATAGTTTGTATAGGACCTTTAATGCATTTAGACTAAAGTGGTTACATTAGAGTTGTGGCGATGTCAACATTGACACCTGATTCAGGATTATTGACATTTAGATCAGAGAGGCACGAATCTGATATTTTGGGGAGATTTACTGAGTTTGTTGCTCTGAGCTGATGATGCAGGTTTTACCCAATAACAGAACTATAAGACCTATAAACAAAACTGAAAACTTCATGGATGAATTTGAATGCAACTGTGTTAAGAATAACATGTTTGTAGCAAAAGGAAACGCTGATTTCTTTGAAACATCAGACCGATGTTTCTCTCTGTGTCACTGAAATCTCAAAGATCTATAAAATAATCCAGTTTGTGGGACGGATTAGTGAAATTAAAAGCAACATAAACAAAAGTTTGGATATCTCTTATGAGAGGCACATTATAGCTCTTTTTTGTTCTGTTTGCACATTTTGATATGTAGAAGTGCACATATCTCAGGAATATTACTTTAGGTCCTTTCAAAATGCATAACAGACGACATGCTACATGATAAAGATAAAACCAAGAAAACTTTGCTGCAATTCGTTCCGTTACGTAAAGCTTCACCTGAATGAACAGCTAACATATCCGTAAAAAAATACAGTTTCTTTCTAGAAGTTTCTTTCACCAGTTTTGTCTTCTCTAATTAACATTTCATTGATGTGAAACAAAGTTGAAAGTAGTTTTTCCCCCCCAGTAACAACTTCCAGACCAAAGAGTGTTTTTGTCAGCCAATCATGGTGTGTTCACTGGTCCGGGAATAAAACTGGCTTTTTAGGTTCTGACCAGAGAATCATCGATCCAGGCTGGTCGAGCGTAAAATTGATCGATTATGGTCTTCACCCGTTTTCCCATCTCAAACACAATGACTTTAAAGTAGCAATAATTAGCTCTGCTGATGCTAAGCTACCGCATTAAATACTCACAGCTTAATAAAGCAGCAAAGAGATATTTAGTTTAGAATGAAATTAAAATATATTTATATATTTTCTGACATTTTCAGTATAAAACAGAACCAGAAAGAGTCTCTAAGTCTCTGTGTTTTCTCCTTTGCTCCATTTGTCTGGACAGAAATTGTCGACGGTAATGTGAAGATGACCCTTGGTATGATCTGGACCATCATCCTGCGCTTCGCCATCCAGGACATCTCTGTGGAAGGTGAGTGTGTGTGTTTACAGAAAACGTTCAATTCACAAACACACACCTGCGTTTTGAGATACATTCCACATAAACAAGAGTTACTGATTTATTTTAAGCAGTAACTCCTGGTTCTTAAACATCTATGTGCTTCTGTTCCTACTCTGACGTTTTGTTCACCTTCATTTGTTCATTTCTCTCCCTCCACTATTTCAGAGACCTCCGCTAAAGAAGGTCTGCTGCTCTGGTGCCAGAGGAAGACTGCCCCCTACAGGAATGTCAATGTGCAGAACTTCCACATCAGGTTAGTCCGCAACGCCCCCCTGTGGCACAAACGAGCTACTGCACTCTTAACTTCTCACATCTCTTCCTCCTTCTTGTGTTTTGTCGTCTTTTTGGGGTTTTGGGACATTTTTGCACCGTTTTCTTTTAACATTCAGCTCTGCTCTGTCTCTTTATGACCTGATCTACTCTCTGGGTTGTTTTTCTTCTCCTCCCTTGTCGCTCAGCTGGAAAGATGGCCTGGCGCTGTGTGCCCTCATCCACAGACACAGACCTGACCTCATTGACTACTCCAAACTGAGAAAGGTGCTCCTTCTTTTCCTCCCTCTGCCTCCATCTTTTCTTTCTTACAATCATTTCTTCCCTCTGTTCTTCTGTTCCCTGCTTCCTTCCATTCCTCTTTCCTGTCTCCTTTTGTTTTCTTCCTTCTATTTCTGTGTTGATCTTCTGCATCTTCAGCTTCATGTGTAAATAGAATATAAAATCTGACATATATGGTCTTTATTTGTGGCTGCACATGTGCTAGAAATGCTAGTAAGAGCACAAAGCGCAGATGAAAAACAGAGGCAAACTGTGGATTTGTTGAAATTCCACTGATTATTGCAGCACTGCTTCAATATAATCACATATTTAGAGTTTTACCAAATTTCATTTGTTCTCTTATTTTTTCAAAAAACATTTTGCATCTTTCCACATAAATCTGGATTAGAGCTTGCACCATGTTTCAATGAGAAGTGTTTTTGACCAGATCTACTGTTTAAGTTCTCGTTATTAACATTTTAATTAACATTTAATAATTACCTTCCTTCAGGACGACCCCATCGGCAACCTGAACACGGCCTTTGAAGTGGCCGAGAAGTTCCTGGACATCCCCAAGATGCTCGACGCTGAAGGTGAGGCCGTGATGGAGAAACCCACCAAACCGAGAGTGAACGTATTTACTGTGGACTCTGGTGACGTTGATACGGGTTAAAGCATACCGTGACGTTTCCCAGAAGGAAGGACTGCTTCTGTAATCCAGAGCAATCGGCCTCAAATAACCAGAAAACGTTTAGCAGCGTTTATTAAATCAGAGGATTCCTTCTGAGAACCAGGGAAGCATGCAAACAAACTTCACTTTATCCACTCAGTTCTCATTTTAGGTCAATTGGATTAGGCTGTTTTTCTGGGGGGGAAAAAACATTTAAAATGAGTTGGACCTAATGCAATGTTTTTCAAACAATATTGTGTTTTCTGGAAAGCTGTGTTATTTTTAATCTCTCTCTCTTTTTTTTTTTAATCTCCGTCAGATATCGTGAACACACCCAAACCTGACGAGAAGGCCATCATGACCTACGTGTCCTGCTTCTATCACGCCTTCGCCGGAGCCGAGCAGGTCAGATTCATGGTTTCACTTTTCACCATGTTGCTAATAATACAACCTAAAGTATGATTACTCACTTCTAAACCGAATAAAACCGTTTAGGCACTCATCTGCTGAACCTCAACCGAAGACACTGAAAGGGAAATCAAGTATTTTGGTGCTGCTGTTGAAGTGTATATGATATGTGTGTCGATGCGTTTCACCTCCAGGCCGAGACGGCTGCCAACCGCATCTGCAAGGTGCTGGCTGTCAACCAGGAGAACGAGAAACTGATGGAGGAGTACGAGAAGCTGGCCAGCGAGGTGAGAAACCCCTGCAACCAACTCAGAAGAAAAGTTTTTCTTTTTACTAAAGTATTCATGTTTTAAGTGCTCATAACTGATCGATGCAACAGTGACAGATTTTTAAACGTAATCCATTGATCAGAATTTTGAGTTCAATATACTGCCGATAGTAACATCGTGTGTGTAAGCAAAAAAAAAAAAAAATCAATCACTTCAAGCCAGTTTTTCATATTTTTAAGTGACAAAGTTACACTTGGAATGGTTTTTATACTCAGGATTAGAGCAGCTGTAGCATCAACAAGCTGTCAGTCTCTGTAATTCTAGAGAATGTAGATCTTTACTTTTGTGGTGGTTTTTAAAATGCTGCCAATATTTCTACATCAACATGATTTCTTTGAAAAAACACTCAGCATAAAACAGAGCAACTTTGTTGTGATTTCTTCAGCCTTCCTGTTATCTGCTGAAGGTATTACTCTCTCGAAGCTTAAATTATTTGATTCAAGATAACACATTAAACATCTTACTGCTTCTCGAAGTGGAGTCTCTCCGTCAGTAGCAACATCCATACTGAAGAGTGTTACAACGAGTCAGTAGCTCTTTGGTGATATTTGTTCAAATGTTCAGTTTTCAGCAGCAGAATTATTTTCATCTTCTTAATTTGTCCTTGTTACAAAAGCAAAGTCATTTTATCCTCAAAACCTTTTTTTTCCCCCTGGCAGTCATCTCACATTATTTCATTTCCCTTGACTGGACAAACTGGATTAGCTTTTATAAAAACAGATTAAATAAATGTAAAATTAGGTCAGCAGATAATAAAAGTGGACCTCTGTATTTCTAAATTAGTTTGGAAAGAGATTTTTTTATTTTTAAAGTCCAACATCAGAGGTCAACTTTAACAAAGCTTTTACGGTGGAAACAAAAAGCACAAGTTCACACACCGAGAGAAACTCAAGCAGAAGAGTACTTACTCTTAGCAACAATTTAATTCAATTTCCAAACCACGCACGACAGAGATGAGAACAAAGCAGGCTTGTTGCGTAACAGACATGATCCACGTTGTGTCCAGCTGCTGGAGTGGATCCGCCGCACCATCCCCTGGCTGGAGAACCGCGTGGCAGAGCAGACCATGCGCGCCATGCAGCAGAAACTGGAGGATTTCCGCGACTACCGCCGGGTGCACAAGCCGCCGCGCGTGCAGGAGAAATGTCAGCTGGAGATCAACTTCAACACGCTGCAGACCAAGCTCAGGCTCAGCAACAGGCCCGCCTTCATGCCCTCCGAGGGCAAGATGGTGTCGGTGAGGACAACGTAACACCTTTCACTGTTTTTAAGGCCATTTAGATTAAATGTATACTTACTAATGCCGTAATAATCCTTGTAAGTCCACAAAACAGAACACAGCTCACAATCTGTGATGTTACCAAGAAGTAATGAAAACGTGTCCCTCTCCTCCAGGACATCGCCAACGCCTGGAAAGGTCTGGAGCAGGTGGAAAAGGGCTACGAGGAGTGGCTGCTGACCGAGATCCGCCGTCTGGAGAGACTGGACCACCTGGCCGAGAAGTTCAAGCAGAAGTGTGGCATGCATGAAGCCTGGACTGGAGGTAGGAATGACAGGACAACAACGGCGGGACAATAGAAACCCACGCCGACTCCCCTCCCTTCCGGTGCTGAAGACTTTGCTAACTGCGTTTCAGGTAAGGAGGAGCTTCTGTCTCAGAAGGACTACGAGTCGGCTTCTCTGATGGAGATCAGAGCCTTGATGAGGAAGCACGAGGCCTTTGAGAGCGACCTGGCTGCTCACCAGGACAGAGTGGAGCAGATCGCCGCCATCGCCCAGGAGCTGAAGTAAGACGCCACAACGTCCCAACAGGATTCTGCTGCTAACAGAGGTGTTAATAGTCGTGAGACGTTGGGAAGGATGGAGCGAACAGTCAATGTGTGCATAAGATGAGTGGAAAGTGTAGTTATGCTTTCCAGAGAAACCTCTGAGTGTGTTGCTGCTTCTCACAACTAAATTTTTCCTTGTATTCCTGAAACATTCTCTGAACTTATAGACAGAGTTTGAGATGTCTAACAACATGGCGGATGACAATAGGTGTAAAAAGTCACAGTTGGGGTGCTGTGGTGGTGCAGGGGCAAAGCACAACCCACGTTTGGAGGCCTTAGTCCTTGTGGTGGGAGTCGCAGGTTTGATTCCCGCCCAGGCGACATTTGCCGCATGTCTTCCCCTCTTTCCTATCGGACTACTTTCAAATAAAGGCCACTAGAGCCAACAAAACCTTTTAAATAAGTCACAGTTTGGCTTTCAAAGCTTCAGAACCATGTATAAGGTCAAGAAAAGCTAAATAAGATCAGATCCACTTATTTTCAGGAAGTGGTAAAACTTCAGTGCACAATGCTAGATTTATATTTTAAAACATGAATCACACTATAATATCTGTAGTCAGCTAAACTTACTCATTCAGTGAGCTGGACTACCATGATGCTGCTACGGTGAACGCCCGCTGCCAGGGGATCTGTGACCAGTGGGACAACCTGGGGACCCTGACCCAGAAGAGAAGGGACGCTCTGGAGGTAAATTAAAAAAAACCCCAAACATATAGAGATCAACTCAGGCTGCAAGTTATCTTCATATTTAAATGTTTTTGGAAACTGTTTTGTTTGTGTGAGTGCAGCGTGTGGAGAAGCTGTGGGAGACCATCGACCAGCTGTACCTGGAGTTTGCAAAGAGGGCAGCTCCCTTCAACAACTGGATGGACGGAGCCATGGAGGACCTGCAGGACATGTTCATCGTCCACAGCATCGAGGAGATCCAGGTGCTCACCTGTTCTCCGTTTCCTTTTTTCATTTGAGACATTGCTGTGCAAAGGTTTAACTGGACTTTTCCAAATGGTGTCAAGTTAGAAATACAGACATTAATACATTTGAAATAGATTTTAAGTGATTGACTAACACAAAGCAGTGGATATCTTTTGAAGTGAAAGGAAAATTGGTTTTATTTTAATTTTTTTTACTTGCATTTGTACTCAGCTTTATGTCCCCCCAAACAAAATCACTGTGGTGATTAACTGGGGTGTTCATTCACCTGTTAGTAGAACAATCTTAAAATGTCTTAAATTCATGTATTTTGTCTTAAAATTTAAGACATTAATTTTTTATGTCATTAAGAAGACATTAAAATATCTTAATGTCTTAAAATTTATGACATTTTAAGAACAAACCAGGCTTGTTGCAACTGAGCTTAGTTGTTACATATATAATTTTTACAAAACATGTTAATCATAGCTCTCATATTTTGTTGTGACTATTTAATATCATTTATTTTACATAGTTTATTTCCATTGCAGGACTTTTCTGTCAAGCAAACGTTTGTATTTGTTATTGTGCGTTAACATCATCCTGCCAATGGGACTAGCGACGGAAATGTAGCCCCCTGGCTACAATCTAATGTATTTACATGTAAATGTTCAATAATAATTCATATTGTCCCGTTTTAAAAAACAAACTTGAACAAGATGCAGCAAAACATCTTCATTCCCTTCTGTGACTCGAAGCGGTTGAGGCTAATGCTAACTATCACCAGCTGACTGGATGATGATGTAGGTTTTTCAAGGTTGTGCATTTCACTAAAAATCTGATAAAAAAATGACAATCTAACTTCTCTAAATGAGAAATACTGATTTTTAAAGAATGTTTGTGTAAATATTAGCCTTTTTCTTCCCCTCTTCTTCCTGCTCTCCAGAGTCTGATCACTGCTCACGACCAGTTCAAAGCCACTCTGCCCGAGGCCGACAAGGAGCGCATGGCCACCATCAGCATCCATAACGAGATCCTGAAGATCGCCCAGACCTACGGCATCAAGCTGTCCGGAATCAACCCGTACACCAACCTGAGCCAGCAGGACATCAACACCAAGTGGGAAACTGTGAGTCGAAGCAGACGTTTCCCCAGAACCAGAGTCTCACTCAGGAAAGAATGGACGGTTAACGTGGAGGATAACCGCTTTAAGTCGCATTGTGCAAACAGGAAACGTGAACCGATGCTGTATTTCCATGCGCTGCATTTGGTCATCCAGCTAAAAATAAGTGGTACATACCAAGCGAGGGGTCAGAAATAGTAGCTGTAAGTTTAGATTGGACTGAAACAGAATGCTACAGCATGTAAAACTGTCAGGGGAAATGAGAAGAACCACACTGGACAATCTGTCAGATCGGGTGGAGGGAAACGAGCTACAGACCATCTGCGACAAGAAACGAGAAAAGACGCTTATTTCCTTTATATAAAAAAGAGTTTATTTCATCGATCACATTCCGATTTTCATAATCGGTCAATTGATTCCACATTTAGAAATATAATTATTGGTGAAAATGATCAACATGTTCACTTTTAAATGACGTTACGTTCTAAAACTGGATTTTATTATGCAGGTGAAGCACCTTGTACCCCTCAGAGACCAAATGCTGCAGGAGGAAGTGGCAAGACAGCAGGGCAACGAGAGGCTGAGGCGCCAGTTTGCTGCCCAGGCCAACATCATTGGACCCTGGATTCAAACCAAGATGGAGGTACAGCAAAAATAAACTGTGTACAGAGCAGTCAGTCCAATCTGGAAAAAAATGTCTTGATGGAGAAAACCAGTTTGGATTGATTTTTATGGTCAAATTTCAATCATTCACCTGTAGATCAAAGGTGAAATTTAAGGTTTTAGGGATTTTCTCTACTATCACATGTGCAATAGACCAGTGAAAAGCCTCATTATCATGATGCAAACACAGTAGGTAACAGCTTTCTGAGCCGTCTTCACTTCTTTGACTCATCCAATCATTTTTTTGGTCATTGGACGTTGTTGTCACTGTTCTCCACTCGTACAGGAGATCAGCCACGTGTCTGTGGACATCGCCGGCTCCCTGGAGGAACAGATGAACAGCCTGAAGCAGTACGAACAGAACATCATCAACTACAAGTCCAACATCGACAAGCTGGAGGGAGACCACCAGCTCAGCCAGGAGTCGCTCATCTTCGACAACAAGCACACCAACTACACCATGGAGGTCCGACGACAACAGCCTCAACTTCATTCACCGCCCTCTGCGTTTGGGCTTTACGTCTGCCATGCCAATGTTCTCTCCTTTTCTCTCCGTCATAGCACGTCCGTGTGGGCTGGGAGCAGCTGCTCACCACCATCGCCAGAACCATCAACGAGGTGGAGAACCAGATCCTGACCCGCGACGCCAAGGGCATCAGCCAGGAGCAGCTCAACGAGTTCAGGGCCTCCTTCAACCACTTCGACAGGGTGAGGCGGCCCACTCTGGGAACATCCTCCTCTCTGTGTGGGGCTGGATCTCAACTCTGAGTGCTGTTGAGTTGGCTCAACAGTTCTGATCTTTGTCTGCAGAAGAGAAACGGCATGATGGACCCAGACGACTTCCGTGCTTGCCTCATCTCCATGGGTTACGATCTGGTCAGTGCAACCAGTTCAACCACAGACGGACCTTTATGGGCTTCTACACTTATTCACTCAGATGCTAAAGCTCGTCGTTGAAGTCCTCCATGTTTTCACCGATAGGGTGAGGTTGAATTTGCCCGCATCATGACCCTGGTGGACCCGAACAACACCGGCGTGGTGACCTTCCAGGCCTTCATCGACTTCATGACCCGCGAGACGGCAGAGACCGACACCGCAGAACAGGTCATGGCTTCCTTCAAGATCCTGGCTTCAGACAAGGTAAACCGGCAACGCCCTCCTGCAGGACAGGCTCACTGAGGTTACTGTATGAATACAATAGTTCTCTGAGAAACTGGAGAGTCACTCTCTTTACTAGATGGGGAAATGGCGCCATCTGGTGGTCTTGCAAAGACCTACATGAATTTTTGTTTAACAGGATAAAAAATGGCTTAATATCTGGGAAAGTGAAAACATTTTTATGTGTTTTGGCCTTTCATCCATACAAAAATGTAATTTAAATTTAGTATAAGTTCCCTTTGGGATTTAAAAACTGTTTTTGAATTTGAGAACTCTGTTCAATCTTTCTAAAAACTTTGCATTTGTGTTTTCATGTGTATATGGGAAAACGTGAATGTAGGACATTCCAGTCTGCGACAAATAATGCTCCAACATATCCACATACTTGCTTTGACATGATTCCCAGTCAACATTGTCTTGTATTTAAACAACTTTATATACAAAAACACAATTTAAAAATTATTTTCTTGCGCCAAGTTCAATTCGTTGAACAGGAAGTTGTGGTTGTTTTGAAGCATTTTGATTGACAGACATAGGACCTAGCATTGCGCTACACTGCCCCCTAGAGGTTTGGCAGGCTTAAAACTCTGAAACTGTGCATATATGTATATTTTCCCAATATATTTATAATTTTAAATGATGAGTTGGAGATATTTGTTCTTATAAAGACCCGGCTAAGTGTGAACAAGGTCTTAGTGGTTTTCGATGGGTCTTTTTTCACCCATGGGAACAAATATTCTCGTTCTTGTCCAGCTTAATCATTTTAGACAAATTAAAAGCCTAAAATCACAACTTACATTTTTCTAAGTTTAATAAGTTGTGCTCTCTGACTGAGGCGACAGTTTCTTCTTGCTTTTCTAAGTCACGGGTTGCCTCCCTCTCCGCCCTGCAGAACTACATCACAGTGGACGAGCTGCGCAGGGAGCTACCGCCCGAGCAGGCAGAGTACTGCATCAGCCGCATGACCAGATACATCGGAGCCGACGGTGCCCCCGGCGCCCTGGACTACATCTCCTTCTCCAGCGCCCTCTACGGAGAGAGCGACTTATAAACCCAGCCGCTCCCGCCTCGTGTTCTCCTCCTCCTGCCCCCCAGCTTCTATTTCTCCTGTTTGGAGAAAGCGATTATAAACCCTTCCACTGTCCCTTAAATACTTTGTCCTATTTTACCCCCCGCTCTCAAATCGGAACTTTTTCCCAATGATCCCCCTCCATCCCAGGAACACTGCTTAGAGAGGAGAAGAGCAGGAGACTTTGCTCAAATCTTAAACTGTGTTAGGTTTGAGTTTTAAGCAGATAGAGCCAGGTATAGCAGCGAACGTATGAAAGCACCATACGTAGATTATACCGGCCTTAACAGAGGAGTAAACGAGAGGGTTACCTTTTGAGCAAAGCCTCCTGCTCTCCTCCTCCCCATCTTATTATTCTTTTTGTAGAAGGGTAATTGAAGAAGAAAATGTGATTAAAAAAGCTGGTTGGTCCGTCGGCTTGGTTGGTTGTGCATTTGCGCAGACGCATGCTTCGTTTTAAAAGTTTAGAAAAACGCCGCCTTTTGAGTCGTTGACTCTTCCTTAATCACACCGAAACCCAAACAAGCGCCTCTGTGTCAGCAGTCAGGGACTAAAACGTGTCAATGTGAAGTAACGACTGTGAAACCTGAACGTTGGCAGAGACTGACTTTAACCTGGAGATCTTAAGAAACTCAGGAACTTATGAAGGATGAATGAGAGCACCTAAGCAGAGGAAAAGCGCACAAAGACGGCCGTGGCTTGATGGCAATTTAGGAGAGGAAAAACAGAAAGACGACACAGGAAACTACAGGAGCAGAACGACTGACACGGCTCCGCTCTTCCTGTTAAAGGAAGGCGGAGCGATGTCAGCAGGGAGAGAGTCAGGAAAGTTGCGAACAGTAAGGATGGATGCTGCATGTGGGACCACAGCAGGCCCGTCGCTGAGGAGGAAACTGAGGGTTTGGTCCCATTTCCACAACAAAACATCGGCCATAACGATACTAATAATCAGTGCAGGTCGACTCCTCTGTGCATGTTCAAGGTGTTTTTATCTCATCTCCTCCCCTTATTCTCAGTTATTTCTGTCCATCATTACAGATGCTTAAAAACAAACACACATTCAAACAGCTACATTTAAAAACAAAGCTGGAATAAAAACGGATAATTACATTATTAAACAGCAGTTTGTGTGTTTTTCTTCCACAATTTCAAACTCTTCAACTCATCTAAAAATTATAATAGTCTATGGCTTAGTTAAAACTATATTTAAATGACCAGCACTTACCACAGTCTCTCATTTGTCCATAAAAAATAATAATAATAAAAAAAGTCTAAACGATACAAAAACGGCTCCAGCTGTGTTGGTTTTTTTAATTCACATGTCCATTTCGCTGCTGGAGTCCCAGCAGAGATGGGAGGGAAACATCAGGCCTCTTTCCAGAGCGAAGCGACTCCAGTGCTCCTCGTCCCCCTCGTGCGTCAGATACCTGCAGCCCATCCTCAGCTCAAACTCCCTCAGGTCGCACCACAGCTGGAAGTTCTGCATATTAACACAGCGAGATAAAAACCACATTATGTATCCAGATATGAGATTCAACTTCTATTTTATTGCATTTACTCTTATATTCATAAATAAGCTCCAGCAGTTATTGAATTAGCAGCCAGAGTTACAGCAAAAGGATTTAGACCAGAGCTTTTCAAAGTGTGAGGTATAGACCCCCACCGGGGGGCGCTAGAGTTCTTCACTGGAGAGAACAGATGTTTTAATAGTTTAATGTTTTCTGAACAGGTTGTCGTTGAAAATTATAATTTGTTCTCAATCAACTTATCTGGTTAATTAGAAATAAATACACAGCATGAGGGGTTAAGAAAAGGTCCAGAAAAAAGTAACTATGGACATTCAGACAAGTTCATCAAACCTTCACCAGAGAAAAAATTTATTTATTTTTAGCACCTATACATACAGAGTCTAGGCCAAGCAAAGTAAAATAAAGGAAGTATGATCATAACTATTTCTAGGTTGGATGTTTATGGGCTGGATCTGAAGATGCTCCACTAGTTGTTAGGTAGTTGGTGCTAGCTTAAGATGCTATCAGAAAAAAAAAAAAAAAACTAACAAAAAAACAAAACAAAACACAGCACTTATAATCTTTAAAAGATGAAACAGAAGTGTACAACAACCATTTTTAAGCATGAATGGAACATCAAGTATAGCCAGATTCCTTAGGAAGAAATGAAAATTGATGTTTACTGACACATCCAACCTTGTATGAACACACCTCACGCTGTTATTATTTGTCAAAATAAAACTATACATCATCATCCTTCTGCCTCAGGGTTACACATTACTCTGTGTTGATCTGTAACATTAAATACCTGCAGCCAGGAATGCCCCAGAGCTTTTCCCACGGTGTACCTGCGCCTCACAGCCACCTGCAGCAGGTTGTTGATGAGGCTCACAGCTGCAGAGGAAGCAAAAGGTGGAGTCAGTGTGGTTTGACTCTGGCAACACAACCCGCTCTGACTAAACTTAACACAAGTTTAGCAAAAACATCAGAAAACATGTTATAAAGTTTCCAAAAACCCAGACCTTCCAGTGAGATGGTGGCCCAGGGCTGGCGGGGGTACATGAAGGCGGCGTTGGTGATCTGCTGGCGGATGTCCTCGTCCTCGTTGAAGGGGAACGTCCCGCTGAGGCTCACGTACATGATGACGCCCACGGACCACATGTCCAGGGAGCGGTTGTAGCCGCTGCTGCTGATCACCTCGGGGGCCAGGTAGGCCGGAGTGCCCACCACCGAGCGGCGGAACGACTTCTCGCCGATGATGCGCGCGAAGCCGAAGTCGCACAGCTTCACCTGAGGGAAGGGGTCGGCGGAGACCAGCAGCACGTTCTCTGGCTTCAGGTCGCAGTGGGCGACGTGTTTCAGGTGGAGGTACCGGAGCGCCTCGAGGATCTGTTACAGTAGGAGCAACACCGATCATGGCGGAGTGACCGAATCATCGTTTACTCAAATACACACAAGAGAAAAGATGTAGCAACGACGTAGAGAGAAGGTGTAATGTTATGGCTGTACCTGTATAACCAGGAACCGAGTGATGCGTTCAGGGAGCCGGCCCTTCTCGCTGGACAGAATCATCTCCAGCATGTCTCCGTGGAGCTTCTCCATGACCACAAAAACATGTCTGGATGTTTCAAACATCCCTTCCAGCACCACAACTCCATGGTGGGACAGATTCTGAGAAACAACACAACCATGACTCAATCTGAAAAGGCGTTCCAGCTGTGAAGCACTGGCTGGAGAAGTGTAAACACCTGCAGGATGGCCACTTCGTTCCTCAGCTGTCTCTCCTGTTGGGTCGGGAAGCGGGTCTTGTCGATGACTTTGATGGCGACCGAACGGCCCAACTTCCTGTGAGTACCTGGTGGAGGAGACGTCATTTAGTGAATGGAACTCCGTGGGTTTACTGCTGTAGACAGGTAAGAGAAAAAGCCCCATCAGGATCCCACCTTTGTACACGACTCCAAACTGTCCTGAACCCAGAACTTCATCTGTAAAGATCTGATACACGGCGCTGATGTCCTGAAACACACAAACACAACGCTGAGCTCTGGAGTAAAGCAGGAGAAGCTCTTCTTATGGCTGGTTGAACAGTGTTATGCAGGTTTCACCAGCTCAAATTTAAGGTTTTGTAAGACCTATTAAAGATTATTATGAATAAAATTTAAGACCTTTATCACAAATTTACAATAGCAATTCAGTGAACTAAAACTATGAAATTGCTGGGGCCTTTTTGTGACTCTTGACAGCAACTTTGGGATCCTCACACAATAGAAGTGGCATATGCTAGCTGCTAATGAACCATATGCTAGCTGCTAATGAACCATATGCTAGCTGCTAATGAACCATATGCTAGCTGCTAATGAACCAAATGCTTGCTGCTAATGAACCAAATGCTAGCTGTTAATGAACCAAATGCTAGCTGCTAATGAACCAAATGCTAGCTGCTAATGAACCAAATGCTAGCTGCTAATGAAACATATGCCAGCTGGTAATGAACCATATCCTAGCTGCTAATGAACAATATCCTAGCTGTTAGTGAACCATATGCTAGCTGCTAGTGAACCATATGCTAGCTGCAAGTGAACCATATGCTAGCTGCTAATGAACAATATGCCAGCTGCTAATAAACAATATCCTAGCTGCTAGTGAACCATATGCCAGCTGCTAATAAACCATACGGTAGCTGCTAATTAACAATATTCTAGCTGCTAGTGAACCATATTCTAACTGCTAATGGCTAGTTTGTTTATTTGCTTACTATCTAGCTAGCTACACTAACTGCAAGTGAACCTGCTAGCTGTTAATGAACCATATGCTAAACGCTAAAGGCTTGTTTGCTTGCTAACTAGCCGGCTAGCTATCCTGCAGGTATTGTCAGCTTGTTACCGGTGTTGCCTTGAGTCACAGGATGCAGTGGACAACTCAAGCTTTTACCTGATAGAAAAGTCCCGCAAGAAAAATCTACATAGAGAATATAAGATTAAATAGCCCTTCCACAACAAAATGTAAAGCCCATAGCTAACGTATTTAAGGCCAACTTACATTTTCTTTAATAAATTTAAGACATTTTAAGGCCTTTTAGTGAAATGAGTTTAAGACTTTTTCAGGATGCGTGGACAACCTGTTGAACATTAAAATCAAATTCTTACCACACCGACTCCGTGCTGGTCTGCATCTGTAACCACAAGCATGTAAAATATGTCAATACCTTTACGGTCTTCCAGGGCGCAGAGCTAAAACACAGTCGTTGACTCACCTTGGCGCTCCTCGCCTGGTCCTCCGCTGCTCTCCACGGGCATCAGAGCCTGACAGATGGCGCTCTCCCACGCCGCACCGTCTTCACCGGCTTGAACGCAGAACACCAGCGAGGCCGTCACCAGCTCAAAGGAGTGCAAGTCGGTGCCCGGCAACAAGGGCATGGCGAGGTGGGCGGGGCCTCGCACCTGCAGCACCTCTGACAGAGGGATCTCCTGCAACAGAGGAGGACCTAAAGTTACCACCAAGACGCTGAAGGAGATTTGGAAAAACGTTGTCATGTTGTAAATTCTACCTTGTAGTACTTGGTGCTGCTCTCATTCTGGTACAAAGTAATGGTTTTCCAGTCCAGGATCCAGTAATGACGTTTCCTCTGAGGGGAAGAAAATAAGGGGTAAATATTTTCCTCATTTTTCCAAGAATGTTCTAAAAATTTACTCAAAGACGACACAAAAACTAGGATATTTTTCGCCTACTTAAATCTATGCTCTTAACCATAAAGTAAAGAGCATAAAAACAGAGTGGGGACAGATCTGTCTCCGTCTCTCTGTGCTACAATGTCACTGAAGTTACAGAACAAGAATACGATGGATTTTATTTGCAAAACAGAGATACCCAAAGTGTCATTTTATCTGCTTGTGTGAGTGTAGGCGGGCAGCAAAGACTAAAATAGATTGTTATGGACAGAAATCATTAGTTGGAGGAAACTACAATCTTATTCCGGAGCAACATAGTAGGTTATTTTTGGATGGGACCTAATTTCTGCGTCTACGCCTCATTTTTCAATCCGACAGGGATGCTATCAGCTGTTTCTCAGCCGTTTCTCACCAGTGTGTCTGTGTTGGTGTGGTGCAGCAGCCAGCCCTCCCTCAGGACTCCTGCTGCTCTCCTCTTAGTGTGATGCGCCGACTGGACGAGCCTCATCAGGGGGATGTTGCTGCTGAAACAGGGGCTGGAGGAGGACGGCAGGGTGAGGAGGAAACAAAAAAAATAAAAACTAAGACAATCAAGAGCCACACTTTCCACATACGTTTTCATAAAAAGTTCCAGTTAATTCACTATTAGCTTAGGGGGAGTATTGCTGCTGTGGATTGGTTCTGAATAGAAAACACAGAGAAAGGAAAAGAAGGAAGGACAGAAAAGAAGGAAAGCAAGCAAGAGACAAAGGAAGGAAGTAAAGACGGGAAAGTTGAATGAAGAAAGGAGGAAAGAGTGGAAGAACAAAAAAACAAGATAATGCAAACATTTCTCCAAACTCTTGCTTTGGGAGAAAAAACTTCCACCCAGCATAACAAACCAATAAAGACTTGTGGCTGCTGAAACAGAGAAACTGACTACACACGTGTGGTTATGTGGGTGATGCGATATCTGACATCATCAGGACACAGCAGCGATGACATCATCCTCTCTCTAACCTCATTGGCTCTCTCAGTGACTCCACCTCCACCGTCTCCGGCAGCAAGTCTCCGTCGGAGGACATCTCGTCCTCTGAGGTGTCTAGTGTTGTGCTGGCGAGCTCCGACTCGGCGTCCTCTGGATCCTGTCGGAAGCTGTGAACGGCCGCCGAGGATTCTGGGAAGGCGACGCCATCTTTGTTACTTTACAGTTGAGATCAAACTAGAGAAACTTATGATCTTCAGCTCATTTCACAGTTTAATTTCCAAAAATATTAGCGATTCAGTGAGGTAAGGATTCTCAAAGAGTTTTAGTAGAGGTGTGCAATACTGGATATTTTGGCATTGCTCCGATATCAAGTATCGGCAATACCGATACGTATTATTCAAGTTTAATAAATCCTCAAACTTCTGACTTTTCGGCATTTTTGTGGTTGATTTTCTTTGAGTAAGCAAAATTTTAATAAAGTTTATAGGTGTCAACAAAATACTAATACTAATATCGTATCGATCTGATACCAATACCTACTTGGAATCGATATGATTGATATTTTGCGTGATATCACCTCTACTTTACAGTTCAATACATAAATGGGTAATTTTATTCTGTGAAGTAAGCTAGGGACTAATTTAAAGGAGCTACAAAACATTATTAATAGTTGTCAGACATAAACGAGGTAAAAAAATAAAATGAAAAAAAGTGAGGAGTGTGTCTCACCGTCCCCGTTGATGGCCCTCCTCTCTCCTGGACAGTCTCTGGGGACTAAAGGCTCGCAGCGCCGGTGGCAGTTGAACCTGCAGTCTGACGAGACAAAGGCAGAGAAACGAACCTCAGAGGAACGACGCAGAAAACTTCAGCCGCTCTCAGTTTTCCTGATTAAAATTCATGACTTTGGCAATCTTAGACTCAGACAGGTTCATGCATTTGAGTGAATTAGTTACGAGCCATCTGCTGGCTCAAACGTGACAGGATGAGCGTTTGTGCATCTGCCTCTTTGGGAATCCAAACATGACTAATCAGAGTCAGTCTAGACTGGAGCAGAGATACGAAAATCAGCCACAAAGGAGAATAATGTACCGATCAACAGGGGCGGATATGAGAGGGGGGCAAAGGGGAACAACTGCCCCACCTACAGTTAAATTATACTTGTAAAAACTAACCTTTTTTTTTGTCCACAAGACTCTTGTAGCCTTCAAATTAAATATTAATTCACGAAAATTGTTCTCAGGTAAAAGTAGCAAAACAAATGTTACTTCAATATATTTTTACTCAAATAAAAGTAAAAAGTGTGCGTCCAAGTATTACTCAAACATCAGAAAGTAAATGTTAGAAAGAGTAATGAGCAGCTGTTCAATCATAACACCTGATTTCACATTTAGAAATTATGTCGTACTGAACAAAAGTAGAAGGTTAAGTGCAAATTCTGGTATTTTAAAGGTTAAAATTTGAAAAATGCTACCTAAAATTTGTACCTAAAACTTCTTTGTTTTCTTCTCCAGAAAACTGGTGCAACAAAAAAGTTTTTTAGTGTTTTGTGGACTTTTTGTTGTCTCCATTTACAAGTGGGGGGATTGTTGCACACTTCACTCCCTGGCACTCCTGTGTAAAAGTTTTTGGATCCATCGCTACTGAACAAGAAAGTGAAAACTTGAGGAAGAACCTAAAGACGTCCATCTCAACAGAGCTGTTCAGACATTTATCTTTCCTCATGATTTATTTAAACAATAAATCATGAGGTTATTTCTCCCTACTCCATTGTCATAACTATTGTTGCTACAAGAAATATGTGTACCTTGCAATACAAATATGTCTGTTACTTCATGTCGGAGATAAAACTGAAACAATTCAATATTTTTTCATTGTTGAACTTTTTCCTAGTTGTTCAGAGAACCTTCCTCCTCTTGTCCCCGGTACCTGAGCACTGCAGCCCCTGCCTGAAGAGCCCTTTGAGCAGCCGGTGGCAGTACTGGCACACTGTGGGTTTGGTGTAGCTGTGGATGTGGAAGGTGTGGGGGACCTGAGGCCTGCTCTTGTCCCCGAGCCAGACGGGCGGCTCGTTCCACGACGGCAGCCTGGACGACGGCTTGGACAAGCTGATCTACAGGGGGAAGTTTAAAACGTTTAAAACGAGCCCAGACGCCACAGGAGCGGGGAGTAAAAACAACAAAAAAGAAAAGAGGCAGGTGCAGATGTTACCTCCTCCAGACTGCCTCCGGCCTGACTGGACAGAGAGTGCGTGCGCGGCCTCCGAGGCGGGAACAGGGAGAAGCTGGTGCTGACCTGCCGCCGGATTCGACTGCAGTCGTTGGGCAGCAGGAAGGCGCAGCGTTTGTGGAAGTCTAAACCACATCCTGAAGGGACGGAGATGGAGAACCGTTCTTTACGATCTTTTTCACGTTTTGTCACAACTCACTGGGACATACCAGCACAAAGCAGCTTATAACAGCAACACAGAGGGAATAATTACATTGTTTTCAGGTTTTCATTTCCTATTTGGCTCAATTTACTCTACAAGCTGTTCTTCAGACAAATAGAAGCTTCTGAGAGACTCAAAAGATGTGATCCTGAAGTGGAGGACGTGCTGTAAACGGTACATGTTAACATGAAGGACCAATGTGAAAAGTTTTTTTGCACTGACAGGATTTTATTTGTATTAAAGGTGTCATTTCAAGAAGGTCCTAAAAAAGTGTTTTTGGCCTTTTAAATATTGCTAAAATCCTGTCTGTTTTTAAAAAAAAATCATGGTTACATAACGCGATTTCAACTTTTTTGTAAGATCATGTTAAGATAAAAAGAAAACTGTATTTCTGCAACTCTGACCGCAACATTTTAGGCCACAGCAATCACAAAACAACAAAAAACAAAAAACACTGCGACATCTTTTAGAGACGGCATTATGCATAATTTACTTTGAAGTTTGTGGTTTAAACACGACAACGTGCACAAGTTGTAGCGCTACTGCTAAAGCACAGCAGCTGTTTTAAAGTGAGCGACGACGGTTTTACCTTCACATTTTAGTCCCTGTCGCACGAGGCCCCACAGCATCTCCCCACAGTGGTGGCAGAAGGTGGGGGTCCGGTACGACTGGACCACCAGGGAGTGTGGACGCATCCTCATCTCGGCCACAGAAGCCGATCCTGGAAGAAAAATAATAATAAAAGAAAAATAATCATAAGACACAGGAAAGAAATCATGCATCCATTTTAAATTTAAAAATCCTTGTGTTAACTTGAGTGTATTTCAAGCAACTGCCTGAAGTAGCAGCATTAACCATCAGACAGAAAGAAAAGATTTATTTTTTTCTGTCATCAGCTACTAACAAACAAAACTCTTTAATCCAGAGGAGCTTTACAGAGCGTGTGTCTCCGTTATCTTTATGGATTACTTATTTTGTGCTGACTTATACGCAGCAGAGAACCAGAGGCTTAGCGGCGCTTTATTGTGGGATTTAGTAGCTTTGTGAAGGTCGTGAGTGTAAATACATGAAAGACAGAAACGCGGACGAGTCCGCAGCTCACAGACGAGTTGTTTAACTCTGAACGCTGCGAGGGAAGAAGGCACCTGAAGCACCGGGAAGGCAGATTTATCGCAAATTCAAACGTGTTTCGGTACGTCGGTTTCACTGCCCTATCCGCAGCCGTTCATAAATGAGACTCTGATGAATCATTTCAAAATGTTTCCCATTTCCAATGTGACAGAAACAAATCTGTTCCAGAGAGGGAAAAAAATGCAACAACTCAATTGAAAAAGCATGATTAAAAATGGCTCCTTTAGATCGACTTTCATACTTCAGGTATTTTGAGTTCAAGCCGTCAAAGGAGGATCTTCCTCCTGATGTTTTCTTATTTGGATTTGTGGTTTGCAGTGGCGTGCAAAGACTATTTGGGGGCCAGAAGCTCAAGTGGGGGGAAAAAAAAGGCACCTTGTGCTGTAAATAGAGCTGCCTTAGTAGTGTGAGATACATGTTTTAAATCAACTGCTGTATGTAGTTAAATTCTCTACAGGTTGGTTCTTATAACGATCTGATTGGTAAGAACTGAACAGAATATTTCGATTCTGTCAGGCAGAATGAAAAAATATGAGGCCCTGGTAAGACAGGCCACTACGAAGATTTTAGAAGGGCACTTTTTTTGTTCAGAGGAAAACGTTTTAATTGAATGTAATCGAAATAACAATATATTAACTTCTAAAATTAAACACTTACTTTACGGTAAGTTGTTGCCAGAAAGTCGACTAAAACAATGCTAACGATGGCAGAATTAAAAATTGTAAATACGGTTTCAAAGAGCTGCTACATGGACTAAAGTTTATATTTGCAGAAAGTTATGTACCAGTCTGGAAATGTCACCAGAAGAAGCTGATGGTAACTCTGAAGAACTCTCTGGTTCAGAGGGTGGGGTAAAACACCAACACAGAAGCCTTTTAATATAAATTAATATCCAGTCTCAAGGTTTCCGAAAACCTGGTGGCAGAATACTGAGGACGATGGAACCAAAATTGAACCTGATTATTGTTTGCAGGAAGAACGAAGCTGAGAATCAGCAGAAGAACGCTATAACCCAGAGTGAAACACGGAAGTGTCATCATGGTGATGTGGGGTCATTTTAGTAGTTAGGTGAACTTGTGATCCAAACACCAGTCAAGTTTGACCTAAAAGCCTCAGGCGTGTGCTAGAACGCTGCAGATGAAGAAAGACTTCTTTTTCTTTTAGCTGACATTTGAGTTTCAGTTCCTCCAAACCAGGCTGTTGAATCTTTGTCACCTTTGTCATGTCATACTTTTATAGCGTGTCATTCTGAGATCCTGCCCATGCCCAGTTAAATGGTGCTGTCAGAAACACAACGACCGCCTCTTCCTCTAACCGAGCCGACGTCTGACCTGCGACGACGATCTCGATCAGGTCTCCGTCCTGCAGCTGGTCCCGGTCTGTCAGCCGCTGCAGCAGCTGCTCCGAGGCGGGTTGGTGTCTGAACAACAGGATCTTCTCACCAGAGCCCACCACGCTGCAGTCTGGAGCCTGCACACACACACACACACACACGCACAACGCAGTTTCACACCGATTCAGCCACTAAACTGTAAACTAAATGTAGAAACACTGATTTTCCTGCAAAATCAGAGTTTTTAATGTAACTCTGATCAGTTACATTAAAAAAAGAGACACGGAGAGCAACAACTGAGAAGTTATGAATGGAGAGCCATTAAAGAACTGATCAAAGCTGCAAAAGGAAGATCAATCATTTACTTTTATATCAGTTTAGACTGAAAAATGTACCTGAGCTGACAAATGTGTATGCTAGAATGCAAAACTGGATATTAAATTCATAATAGCACCAAAAGTTCTTTGGTAATATTTGAAGCTGGTCTATCATCCCAAAAGCAGCAGATCATGTCCAGATCAGAAGAAATTCAAGAAAAACTGCAACACAAATTATGATCAGTCTCAAGAGAAAACATGGAAAACACCAGAATAATGATCCGAAGACCAATGGAGGCGATAAGTGGTGACCTTGAACAGCCTGTTTACGTCTAAAGCCCTTCCAATGGGGCTGATATAAAACAACACTGCGAAGAAGAGTGGGCTAAAATTCATCCACAGCGACAAAAACAGACTTTAATCACAAACAGCCAACACCGGTTTTGACTATTAGGGTCTTTAGTTTTCACAGCAGAGTAATTATCGATGTACAAACAGCAAACTATAATCTTTCAAGTTACTATTTGACAAACTGAACTTTCCAAAATGCCAGTTTTCAGTCTGCAAACCAGGGAGGCTAATAATGCAAAAATAAAAAAGATAAACATGTTTAGTTTTGCAGATTTTCAGCAAAACATGACATTTACTCCTCCTTTCCTGCACATGCTGTTGACCTGATGCTCGGAAACGTGAGTTTATTTCTGTGTGAAAAGAGGCACACAACCAGCCAGAAATGTGTGTGTGTGTGTGTGTGTGTGTGTGTGTGTGTGTGTGGGCGTGTGTGTGTTAGAGGGGAAAGACTGTGGTTGGAAAGTTTTCTGCACTCTCACAGACCACACAGATTCTGAAACAGCATGAAGACCAGAAACAGACCGACACCTGCAGCAGCTCACAACCTGAGCCGCAGCGCCGGAAACAGAAAAGTTTCGGAGGAGAACGCCGGACAACGTTTGGATTTACGAGTCAAGAGACGGAGGGAGACACAAAGCAGACCGACACAAAAGCAGCAGCTCAAGAGTAGAAGCTGCTGCCGCCTCTTTAAATGGGCGGGGTCGGTAGATGCAGTGTCAAAAAGCGACAGCTTGTTCTGCAGTAACCTACACATTTTTCCTTCATGCATGCATGCAGGAGCTGACCTTTTAGAGTCCACTTCCTGTCTGCCCTCACTCTCACAACAACCGGGTGGAGCTCAGTTCTTCTTTTTATTCATAAAATGTTTAAATCTTGGCTAAAATCCCCAAAATGTCCAGCAAACCTAAGTTTCAAATAGTCCACTAGTTTAAAGACATGTTTCAGCGATAGTCCCCGCCTCATTCAACAGACAGATGTTTGCCTCCGGTCACCTTTCTCTCTATGACCTCGGCCGCCAGTCGCCGGGCGTGGCGGTAGCTCAGGTTGCCGGGCGGAACCCGAACCATCTCCCTGAACAGCCCCAGCTGGAACTGGACCAGCGCCGGCGCGGTGGGACTCAAGGGCGGCTCCGCAGACATGGACGCACGTTCTGTGAAGAAATAAAAAAATAAAATAAAAAAAAAGCAGAAGAATGAGCAAATTTTATACAGAATATTAGGAAAATGGTAGAACTGAAAAGTCAAATTATGTCCAGTTTAACAAGAGAAACTCACATAGATTAAACTGTTTATTTCTATCATTTTTATGATCACGCCTTTAACTGCAACCCGAAATTCAGTTTCTCAGAATTACATCAGAGCAAAAAAAATAAATAAATTTTTTTTTTTTAAACAAATTAAAAAGAACTGTTGTGTTCTGCCCAGTGTTGCGACCCAGACAAACGTTTTGAAAACTGCTGACTTGACAGGCACCTCCGGAAAGAGTGTAAACCATAAGAGGGTTAAGGTGCTGAAGAAACTCGCCGAGCACCCAGATGGCAGTGCCGTATCCATACATGACAACGGAAAGTTCAGTGGAAGGATAACATGTGGTTGGGGAAGAGAAGGATGCAAAGGCAGCAGGGATGACTGCTGAAGAGTGTGCCACAAAAACCACCAGAAACACATCCAGTAAATCACCACCTGACCATCTCGTTTAATGACCTGAAAGTTAAAACACTGAGGAACGCTGAAGCATTGCAGAGTCACCAGATCCAGCAACGCCCTGCGAGCAACACCGTTCCCCCACGCAAATATTCAGTGCCAATCCTGCACAGTGCATGTATACTTTTCAGATTAAAATAAACTAGCATTTCTTTTTCAAATGTCTTCTGTACTAATCCCAATTTCCATCCACTCAACTTTCCATTAAAACATCTGTGTGCAGCAGTCGGCGTGTTTAGCAGGCTTCCTCCAGTGGGAGGAACAACAGGCCTCTCCATGACTCTGACAGAACACCTGCAAAACATTTCGTTGATTTAAGTGACATTTTTACTGCTCTTATTTGATATTCTTATATTCAGACTGCAGTTTCTGTTACAAACAGCTGTTAATAATAATAATAATCATAGCTGTTATTATTATTAACACTGATGGAACTACATCTGTGTGTAATATATCTTTAATATTTCTAATGTGTTGTTTTTAAATGTAATTAGTGAAAGAAATTCCGTTTTCAATGATGTTTTGGTCTACTGAGAACTGCTCTGTTGGTGTCGCATAGAGAGTCAGAAGTTCACAGCTCTTCTTTGAGATCATGACTTCAGAATATCTACATTTAGAGTCGCAGATACGATCGCAAACAGAAGGTGACATTTTAAGCATCTCTCTTCCCTTAGAAGACTTCTGCTTTGCGTTGTGAAAAATGAAAGTAGCCTGACCGGTTAGGAAATGTAAGAAGTGTCAGACTTCTGTCTCGTTGATTCTTTAAATCAAATTGAAAATAATAAAAGATAGAATAGGAACCTCTGGGTAGTGGTCCTTACTTTCTGATCCCGCTTCATTCATGCTCCAGCGTTTGTCATCTCGACGACGCAGCCGATCAGTCAGTCCATCATCGCGCCACCGCTTCCTCTGCGAGAAGCGCTAGTGGGTCTGGTTTCCTCTCTGCGGGGCTCGCCTGTCGGTGAGACAGGAAGTAACGCGGAGACACTCACCCCCCGCTGCGAAGGCTGCGAAGGCTGCTTCAGCGCCGCGTCGGGTTGACGCCTTCAGCCCGAGCTGCAGGACTCAAAACAGACGCTTTTGAAAACGCTTTCACGAGTTTCTGGACAGGAAGGAAAGAAAGAAAGACGGGGATGGCTTTTCTTTTTTCTTTCTTTTTAAAGTGGAACTTTTCGTCTTTATTGAGCCTTTCGATAAAACACGTTTTACAGGAGCATCTCGAACCACAAAAGCATCTTTGCTCTTTCAATAAACAGCAGATTGATATTTAAAAACCGTTGCAGCTTCTTTTTCTTTCTTTCTTTTTTTTTCTCTCCTGATAGCAAAATATTCCACTCATTTCTGTGGACGTTTTCTGATCCGGGGCTCTGCAGAATAAAATGTGATTAATACAGTGAAGAACCGCCTGGTACGCTGGAGGAAACCCCGTAGCTAATGATGATTTGTACAGGGCGACAAGTGGTGGTGAACACACACGTACATATATATATATATATATATATATATATATATATATATATATATAAAGTCCCAACATTCAGAAGCTGATAGGATATGTCATAAATACAAATGACATCCGACTTCATGTACATTCTGCTTTGGTGGATTGTTGTTTTTTTTTTTGTTGTTTTTTTCAGTTTAGCACAACAATCCAGTGAAAGTCATGAAAAGCAACATTCAGATAACCAGTAGTGTGTACTTTCAAAATAAAAGCTCACAGTAGCAACATTAAAAAAGAGAGAGCAAATAAAAAACAGTCTAAAGTAAATTTACAGATGATGGATTATTGTCTGTCAGACACATAAGGATTGAAAACATGCCACTTGGGGTTGCTTGGTGCAAAATTATACACAAATCATTTTTAAAACAGTGAAATTTTATTTCCATCCCTGATAAAGGTGCTAAAAAAAACCCCTTCAAATTAATTTCTTTTACTTCAGCAGCGTAATCTCACACAGACAGAAATAACCAGTACAAGAAATTATTTACATATATTTTCTAATTTTAGGTTGGCCTAAAATGTGGAACTATGAATTAGTGATTAATAACTTCCTGTTTCCAGGGGGTATTAATATGGCGTGACACAGAAGTCGATTAGTGGCTGCTAGACTGGATGAGATCATCTTGCCAGTAAACGGAGGAAGGTAAAAAATATATTTGCAAACTCTTAGGGAACATTAAAGACTGGCGCCTCGTCTCCATGGCGACCGTTAAGACAAAAGCCTGGAAAAGGGCATTTCCTGTCCTACTCTTACAAATGTAAATATGTGGATTTTAACAAATGTTTGTCTGAAACAAAACGTGACAAAGTACAACAAGCACTTCATGCTCTCTGGTAAAGTAAGGTGGAACATGAGTCATGCTGTGGGCTTGTTTTCCTAATGCAACTTCTGTGGGCGGCTGGTCTGACTACACAGCATCATGAACTAACACTTTCACTGCAAAAAACAGAATTTTAGCAAGTATTTTTGGTTTAGTCTCTTTTGAATATATATTAGTACATTTGAATTAAGAGAAAACCAACTTTCAAGTCAATTGTAGTTATAGAAATGGGGGTTTGTTTTAAGTCAATGATCCCTAAATATTGATGAAAAAGTATTAGCAATAAGTGAACAAAACATTTTTGTTCCACCTGCAGATCATTTCACTTATAACTGATACTTTTCCATCAGTATTAAGGAATTATTGACTTCAAGCAAGCTTCTACTTCTTTCTCTAAAGTTACTTGTAAGTTAGTTTTGTTTTATTTCAAATGTACTAAGATATTTTCATAAGAAACCAGACCAAAAATAATAGATTTGGTGTTTTGCACTGTTGAAATACCAGGATGCTGCTGCAGTAAAATAATCATTCATTTTGAAGTGGGTTTTTTTTCCACATCTTCACCAGGTTGACAGCAATGTTTCTGAAAACCGTACTACTTACAGTGAACACACAGCAGCTTTTCAAACAAATCGTATATGAACGTTAAAAGATTGCCTTGGATCTCCCGCTCCAGTGATTGTAACGTCCAACTGACTCAGACCTGAGGCCCCTTCTGATTAGATCCATCACATCTTAAAGGGTCGTTTTCCTTCAGAATAAAAGCTGTTTGGTATTAGTAGAAGAGTTTTTAAATTTCTTTTATAAAATATTTGACTCCATTTTCTTTTCTATTTGATTTCCTCTGTAAATAAACCACAGAGTAATGAAGAATTTTCTGCCCTGAATCTGGTTACTAAGACATTCAAGTCAAACTTCAAGTGTACATCTCCAGTTTAGAGTGAAACCCTGACAGCTAAATTCAGCAATAGAGGATGGATTTATGAGCATTTTTAATATTTGATGACAAGATGAAGGCAAAAATCACATTTTCTGTACTTTCCCTTTGTTTTCCCCACATATTGTTCTTCATTTGTTCCCAGTCTCCTTCTGTCTTAACCCCATAAAGTGTAAACAAAAACAAATTGAGCTATATACACAAGGAAACGTCAAATAATTTAAAAGCCTTCATACACATAAAAAAATAAATAAAAAAATCACAAAGGCAAACAGTTTGAGGTTGAAATGGTTAGTGCTTATGCTTCCCTAAAAGGTGGATTGTGTTCGGATGGCACCGCGGTTGCCGGTGGTTACGCCATGCTACGTGTGGAATATACAAACTGACACGAGTCTCGTCGAACGGAAACAAACATCGCCTTCAAAACGTCGAGTGTCTGCAGAGGAGAGGTGAGACTGGGCAGGAACCGTAGAGCTACTGGCTGAAAACACGAGGCGTTCAGGTGCAGACATTCCACTTTCTAGTTCAGCAGCATGCTCGTAAGTGTGTGTGTGCGATACTATTCAGCGTTCTGGTCGGTGGCAGCGGTGTGTACAGCGGTAGCAGCAGTGGTGACATCAAGTGTGGTCATGTCTGTTTTTATTTTTTAAGTGTTCCTTAAAATAAAATCAACAAACGCTGCTGCTCAAACCGAGGTAAACAGCCCCTTCCTGTTCTGGCCCCGCCTCTCCGCCGCGTCTAACCAATCAGGGAGCTGCGTCTGGTCAGGTCCACGTTGCTGGCGCTGAGTCCCCTGCTGTCTGAGAGGCCGGAGTTGGCGTCCTGGAAACGGATCGGTTCGTGTTAGCTTCCAGTCGAAAAACAGCAAACACAGCAGGATTTAACGAGAACAACACGCAGAAACAAAACCTGACCTGCTCTCCTCTTTTCCTGCAGCTCATTTTGAACTCAGCCTTCGTGGAGGTTCAGGAGATCAATGCACTGATTACAGATGATTATCTCTTCACTGAAGCTCCATTTCTAACTCAGTTCTTCTAATATCATCACCAGATATAATTAGCTCCAGGTTTTCAGCTCATCAGGATGCTGCTTGTTTAAATCAACTTTAATAAATTGGGAAACTGGGGAAAAGTTTCCAGTCATGCAGTTAAACCGTCTCGCTGCACTATGGTACTTAAAAGGAAAAAAAAAAAAAAAAACACAGATTAAAAGATATAAACAACTAATGAAGGTAAATAAGAAATAAAACGTAAACAATAAGCAAAATATAAGCAATTAGTAAAGCAAAAGTAAGATTTAAAACATAAGTAAAACCTTAAAAAATAAAATAAAATCTAAGTAAGTAGTAAAGCAAAAGTAAGAATTAAAACGAAAGTAAATCTTAATAAGAGAAGAAAGGAAGGAATGTAGTTGTATATTTTTCCAGACTGTCTGAGGTTTGGTGTAAACCATCTTTACCTGCGTGGTTTCCTCGGTGCTCTTGTTCAGGAAGTTCAGGGAACTTGCTCTTTTCATTCTGTGCAAAAAAAACAAAAAAAAAAACAAGATTTCTGTGTTGAAAAGCAGAAAACTGAACAGCATCGACTATATCCTGAACTAATAAGCTATTCCAAGTTGACCCAGAATCTCAGCTACAAACGTTAAGTTGTAACTAATGACCTTGTATCATCGGAATAATCCTCCCACACTGTGGAAAGGTTTACCGCCAACTGATTGCCTCTTTTTTTTTATTTTGCTTGAATCCATGACTAATAGACTGTATCTGAGTCCCGCAGCTGCTGCATCATAGCTCTGCTCAGCTGTGATAAAACCAGATCAACACTGAGCAGAGCCTATTTTTAAATATTTAACTATGCCATGTGCTCTGACAGACACCTTTACTCTCAGACCACCAACTTACACTTTGAAACCATAATGAATAAACCTACAAAAATGTATAAACTTCATCCAGCCAAATCGCAAGAAATTTACATTCATTCATTGTTGATTAAAAAAAAAAGATCCAAAACCTGTTAACATATTTAAGGCCAATTTTTTCCACAGAGACAACGTTGTTTTTACCCAGGGTTTCGGGGTTCCTGAGGTCCGCTGCCCTGCAGCTTCTTCACCAGCATCTCACTGCTCCTCCTCAATGCGTCCCGGATCTTTCCGAAGGAGCCGCTGCGACGCAGAGACCCATTACCGTCCTGAAGAGAGAGAAAAGAAACCAACGACCAGGTATGGAAATGAGAAGTTTAAAAGATTTTTAGAGGGTTTCCTATAACAGGACGATCTACAGATTGATATGTTCTAGGGCTGAAACAATTCCTCGAATGATTCCAGTACCTCAATTATTAAAATTCCTTGAGGAAAATTTATCTGCCTCGAAGCTTCATTAAGTTATGTCTTATTATTTAATGCACCGAGTTCCAGCCGGGTCGTTGCTTGGCGTTGCGCAGAGCTCTCACTTCCGCCTGAGTTGTTGACGAAAGCTAAGTGTTAGCAACATAAGGTCCAATTTTCAAGTTTGGCCAGTGGGGATTTTATTGATTCATGATAACGCCCGGGTTTTTATCGTTTTTGGGGGACCAATAAGCATCCTTAAAATGACTGGCGCGATACCTGGAGAACGGCAGCCTTTCTCCTCCGGGAGCTGCTGAACGCAAAGCTATAAAAGTTTGAGCAAGGTGAGAGTTCATCTGTTAAACTGACTGGAGATGAATGCATAAACCAAAAGCTGGAGTATAGACATTCTTTTTATAAGCGTATTTGTGAGCCGGCCTCTTTATTATTAAAGTGAATATAATTTTTGATTTTTGTATAACTTTTCTTCAGGTTAACAGGTTAACTATTGTTAGGAAAACTCAAATGTGAAAAATTGGACTGATGTTAATATACAATAGTAACTCTGCTGTTATGTTAGATTTACCCATGCTTTTTAAAAATCCGATTACTCGGTTAATCATAAGAATAAACAATAGATTACTCGATTACTAAAATATTTGTTTACAACAGCCCTAATATGTTCTGAAACTGTAAACTCTAACATGGATGTTACCCCGTTCCACTCTGCGGACTCGTCGCCCTCGTTGTCTCCTCGTCCCCCCGGTCCGTCCCTGCTGTGCCGCCTGTCGCCCCCTCCCCCCGGTCCGTCCTTCAGCAGCTCCACCACCTTACTCTGGTTAATGGCGTCGATCCCCTGAGAGAACAAAATCACACAAAAGATAAGGAAAAACAACAACAATAAAAAGACTGTAAAAGTTGAACATCTCAGAGAATAAACACAAAGCTGGTGTCTGATCTTGGCGAGATTTAGGAGCTTCAGCTGTAATTCCTTCTGAACTACTCAGGTGATGTAACTAAGACGGCAGCTAATCTAACATCAGTAACTCAGAGAGTGTTGAGCATTGAGTTTGTGTGTTGTACCTGTTTGCGGGTCTTGCTGGCACACTCCTCAAGCGTTTCGGCTGCCTCCAGTTTGCCTTGACGACGGTACAACGCTCCCAAGCTCTTCAGTGTTGTGTTCACAGTTGGACTACACAAAAAGAAAGAAAAACTCAGTGAGCAAAAAATGTTGCTTTTTAAAAATTATTTGGCAAATCCAGATGCCTGAATTTAAAAACTGAGTTATTTTCTCTATTTTTGATGACATCGTGGGGTCACTCCCTCTTAAAATGAAGGCAATCATGATGTAAATAGGTTATTTGTGGCACTATTAATCAGACATCACTTTGTTTCCTTTGGGAATTTTTATGTTGTGACACACAATCTTCGACTTTCTTCAAAATGTAAAAAAAAAAAAAACAAGAGAACATTACATTCAACACCAACCAGCCTTCCTTGAACGCTCAGCTATAAAGGAATATCTTAAAAGCTCCCCGTTTGTGGGAGAACTGAACCAAATCTGCTTTCCATCTTATTAGGAATAGCTATGCTGGCGTCATGCATTATTCTTGTTTTGATCGTTTCTCACCTGTCCACCTTGCAGGCCTTGTACCAGCTCCCGTACTCCACGTACGGCCCAGAGTCCTTCTGTTTGCTCTGACGCAGACGGAGAGAGAAACACACAGGCGGTGATCAGGATGAGAACAAGCAAAGAGCGAAAGAAGCCGAGTGCAAAACATGAGCCCGTCAAACAGCAACTCGAAGCGTCTTTGTTGTCCTTTTCAGTCCTTTTTTTTTTTTTTTTTTAAATGTGGCAGCAGGCGTATCAAAGGTCAACGTTAATGACTGACCTTGCTTTCTTCCCTCTCCTCTGCATGCATCCAGATGGGCTTATTGTCATCTACAAAATGAGACGAGGAAAAACCCAATTATAAAACATTCTAGGCTCACCACTAACGATTATTTTAGTAACTAAATATTCTGGCAACCTATTTAAAAAAAAAATTGGCACATTCTGCAGATTTGTCATTTAACCAATTAAACCTTTTTATACAACAGTAGAAGTACATTAAAAGGTGCAAGCAAATAAATAATTAATTTTATTTTTAAGTTAAAAACCCCCCCAAACATTTCATTGTCTAACATGCAATAACATCACTCCTGTAGTGTAAACTTGATTATTTGTAGCAAAGAATGCATCTGCAGCTGAAAACTACTAACATCAATATGTGAAAAGCTCAGCTCCTTCTGCTCGACTTCACATCAATACAGTGTAAGGTGGACCTGATGATTATTTTTACATTAACCAGTTAATAACTGGATAGCATAAAGATGATTAATAGTAAAAAAAAAATTAACTACACCACTTGATGAGTTCTAGGAAAAACATATTTACAGAAGAAGAAGATTGTTCATCATAAATGCTAAATGTTTATATGTTTTTCTTAAAGTTTTGGCTTAATTACTGCTTTGAATATGTCAATCATTTAGCAAATGACATGTTTCAGAGTCTGTCTAGTTAACGATTAATCGATTTTTAAATTAGTTGGCAATTACTTCTATAACCAATTAATCACGATTAACCGTTTCAACCCGAAATCCTTCCTGACTCCTCTCTATGGTTTTTCTCAAATTACACATAGCAGTTATTCATCAAGCTCCGGCTGAGCCCCGGTCTGGTGCTGAGAGTGTTGGCAGTAGCGGATTGTAAAGCCTTGGTTTGATAGAGGAGGGAAACAGGAACATAAAGCAGCTTCGGTATCACAGAGTAATCCTCTCCTCTGGGAGATCAGTGTGATAAAGGGATCAGAGGGTGTGGCCAAAGAAAAACACGGATCTATTGTATAGGTTGGCAACAGAAACGAGACAACAGCAAAAACTAACAAATCTGCGCTTAAAGGGCTTGACACATGTTAGGCGATGTGGCGCCCTTGCGTAGACGAGCGCACGGAGACCTGTGAATTGACACGAGTTGAATAAGGCTAAACTTTTGTTGCTGTTGTCGCAATCGCATCCTGAGCATCGGGTGGAGATGATTTTTGTCTGTCACTCTCCATGTATAAAGCCCATGACTGACACAAAGAGATAGCTAGCTAATTAGCTAGCAAAGGGAATATTAGCCGCTAGTTATCGGTAGCCTGAACCCCCTCAAAACGCAGCGAAGATGTCAGCACACAACTCAAACTTTTGCTTGACAGAAAAGTTTCAAGAGGGAAAAATAATTGCATACACGAGATTTAATAGTCCTGTTGCAACAAAATTTAAAACTTGTATTAGCGCATTTTTAAGGCCTTCATTTTAGATGCATAAAATTGAGTCTTTTTAAGGGTTGTGAGCTGAGCTGCTAGCTTAGCTGCTGATGGTTTCACTCACTGTTGACTGATCCGAACTCCTTCTCATGTGCTCTGGTCAGAATCTCTTTGTACAGAACTTCTGCATCTTTGAACTTGCCCTGCTTCAGGTAGCAAGTGGCCTAAAGGGAAACGACATAAATCAGTGAGCTGACGGTGGTTGCCTTGGAAACTAGAGATGTTGTAGAGAAAGGACATGGAGGAGGTAAGGAGGATTCAGGACGCTGAGCTGCATCCATCGGGTTCCCACCAGGTTGTTTTTGGTCCTGGCCACGCTGGGGTCGTCGGCTCCCAGTTTGGACTCGAAGATCTCCAGGGCCCGTTTGTAGTAGTACTCCACCTCGTCGTACTTGGCCTGGTTCAGGCACAGCAGGGCCAAGTTGTTCAGCTGCTTGGCTACGTCCGGATGGGACTTCCCCAGCACCTGAACACAAACAAACAAGACATCATTTGCATCAGGCTTTCACTCATTTAAAAGCAGCATTGCTCTTGTGTCCTTCGGTGCTGTGGGCCCTCACCTTCTCTCTGATGCCCAGGGCCCTCTTGCAGAGCGGCTCGGCCTCCTTGTATTTGCCCCTCTTGCCAAACAGCACAGCCAGGTTGTTGAGGGTTGCAGCCACCGCCGGGTGGTCCTTCCCCAGGGTTTTCTCTCTGATGGCTAAGGCGTCATTCAGGAGGTGAGTAGCTTCCTTGTATTTGTTTTGGTCCCTGGAAACACAGCAAAAACAAAAGAAGGCTAGAGAGTAGTAGGATGTTTTTATAAATATAAATCAAAAGGACGGCCCCCTCCATCAGCTCACCTATACACTAAGGCCAGGATGTTGAGCATGGTGGCAACGTCTGGGTGGTCGTGTCCGGACGACTTCTCCAGATCCTCCAAGGCCTGCTTGCACAGCGGCACGGCCACTTCGTACCTGCCCTGAGAGGCGTACTGGATCACCAGGTTGTGCAGCGTCCTGAGACGATTCGGGACCTCGTAGCCCCCCTGCTGGGCTGCCGCCTCCCCACTGGGCTGGGCTGGAACAGAACCGGACAGAGACGCAAAGAACTTTGATTAAATTCACTTCTTTCTTCTTCTTTTTATTTTTTACCCTAAAACATTTAGAAACAAATTACCAGCCATTAAGGTGTTACTTTAGATCCATTCTAGTGATTAGTATATGCCTTGTAGTTGTTAAAGTGCTAAAAAGTACTACAGCTTTTTAGTACTGTTTAGTACTAAAAAGCTGTAGTACCTGTAACAAGTACTTGTGTTAATTACAAGTGATCAAATTACCTATATCGGACATTTTGCTAGTTTCAGTTGGTTAAATGCCAAAATACTTTTGAAACTACTTTTTAAAGGACAGTTTTGTATTAAATTTAAAACCAATGTGAATTTAGAAAAATAAATTAGCTGATGTTCTCAAAACCTGATTTAAATTTGACAACCTATTTTCATGTTTTTTGCTCATTTCTCACTAAAGATATAAAAACCCATAGAACACAAAAGCTAACATTTATGGGTTTTCTTATCTCCACTCTTGGTGGTACGGCCAAAAAGTGCCACATAAAATAAACGTTGCTGATCGACTGTTTGCTTTGCAAACAATGTCAAGAATTATTGAGCGCAAGTATTTCTGCTTCACAAGCTGCATTTTTTCCCCAGAATGTTTCATATGTGCTCTAAATTGGCAAACGTCGGTGAATTGAAGGCAAAACTGGCTCTGTGAAAAGGTTGCAAACTATTGATCTAGAATTTTCTGATCTGGAAAAACGGGACTAAGTCATTCAGGATGGTCGGATGACTTCCATGCATAAACAATTAATGCTCTTTGGCTCTTTGTGTGTGCAATATCCTATTAAAAATGATGCAAATCTACCTGTTCCCTGGTCATCGTCGTTGGGGAACAGATCATCCAGGCTGTCCTTTGAAGAGTCTCCTCCTCCTCCCGTTCCCTTGCCTCCGCTCCCCCCGGAGCTCTGGCTCTTCTCCTCCGACAAGGAAACGTCGTCATCAATCTTCTTGATCTGATTCATGAACTCCAGGTGCTTCTTCTCCTCCTCCAGCTGAGCTACGCACTGCTCGCTGCGCTGCAGCTTGTGCTGCGTCTCCGCCAGCTCGTCCCGCAGCCACTGGTTCTCCTGGCAGAGCCGACGCACCTGGGCGCGCAGCTTCTGCTTCTCCGACTCCACCGCGCTCAGGTGGTTTGACAGAGCGATGATAACCTGGGTGACAACGAAACGGAACGTGAGCGTCTGCCCAGAGACAGAGGATTGGGAAAGCTGCCGACTGGACCGGTGCCAACCTGCGCTTCTCCCAGGCCCAGCTCGATGTCCTCCAGGTTCTTCCGGAGGAGGCCGGATTTCTCCTGGGCGACGGGCGGCTGGGTGCAGTCCAGCAGCGAGTTGAGCAGCTGCGTGTGTTCGCCGCGCAGCGCCTCCAGGCCCTGCATAACGGCCTTCGTGTTGAGGACGATCTCATCCTGGGTCAGGCGCTCCAGGGCTTCTTCACGCGGATACACCATGGTGGACATTACGTGGTTTCATGCACACTGTCCACAATGTGATTGAAAGAGACATTTATTGTACAACTCTGTTTATTTATACTTCGCTGCTCTGTGAAACGACATACTTTAACTCCTGAAAGATTCACATTTAGTAGGTAAAACAAAAAAACAAAAACGCCGATTGCACAGTAGTTGGTCAGAATCGTTAAGATGTTCAGCTTAACATGCTTGTTTATTTTGACCCAAATCTAAGACTTTTTAAGACCATCATAAAAGGAATTTAAGAGCTTTATATCCACAAAAATGTACAAACATTGTCCAGGAAACTGGAGAGAAATATGCACTTATCCACGATAGTCGCAAAAAACACTAGTTAGCCTAGGTATGTTAGCTTTGAGTTACCGGTAGCCTGAAGCGTCTCAAGTCACAAAACGCAATGAAGATGTCAAACTTCTGCTTGACAGAAAAGTAAAAAAAAAAAAAAAAAAAAAAAAACAGAATATAGAAAACTAAATTGTGCTGTCAAGACAACATTTAAAACCTGCGATTAACATATTAAGGCCAGCTTACGTTTTTGAGGTCTTAAAGTTAGATACATGAATTAAAGACTTTTTAAGGATGTATGGACATCCTGTTTAAGTGCCATGTTTGACATGAGCTTTTTAAATGTATTTTTTGGCCCATAAACGCTCCATTTCTATACAGAAGCCACTTTAAAAAAATAAATAAAATAAAAAATGAGGAAGTGTTCTCATTTGCAATTTTTGGAAAACTGTGTTTTAGGTGACACATTCTGCATTATTTAGTTAATCTAACATATCTGGGTTTTCTCGTACAATCCACAAACTTGTTTTGACTATTGAAAAGACATTGAGAGTGAAAGAGAGACTGGATTGGATGCTGTGAGCCATTATCAAAACTTCTGACGTTCAAAGCGCTCAGCTTCAGTAGCAGGAAAACAACTTTTCCCTGAAGTTTTGTCCGCGCATAATAAACCGGAACCAAATTGAAATCCACTATCAACAAGTTGCATCAAAATCGAGAGACCAAAGATACTAATGTTATGTTTGTACTTATGCTAACTAATTTATACACAAATGTCATCAGTAGGAGACAAGATCGTAGCCATGTGTGGCATCAAAATATCTATTATTGCCCAGATAACAGAAAATTGCAGATTACAGCCGATCGCTGGTGAGAATGTTGAGTAGTATGCAACACTGTCCATTTGACCAAATCCCACTGATTTGAATGAAGCTTCAGATTCTTACTTGCAAATCCCCATTCTTAAATATTTCAGGCTGGCAAAAGGAACAAAACATCCCGTTCAAAGGTTCCTAATGTGAATGAAGATTTTAGTTAGATTAAACACGATAATCAGATGTAGGGAATCGGAAAATGAATATGCAACACATGTGATTTTATAGCCTACATTATCAAAACAGCTAGAAAAAAACTGTTTAATAACAAATTAAATACACAAAAAGATTACAACAGGCAATTTGTTTGGTTATAATTGCAAAAATGGTTAGAAGCAGCAGGAAGCGGTTTCTACTTGGGTAAGAGACAGTTACACTGAAGAGAAAATGATCGCGTGTGAGAGGGGATGCATTAGGTCACTTGTCGCTAAAGCAGATTACTCAGTATCTGTGGGCTAACACGGAATCTGTCAGGCACCAGGAAGTCCAGTTAAAGTGAGAACTGATCTTTTGAAAGATCCACCTTCAGAGAAGAAGACAGGTAGAGTGCTAAGAGACGACACTGTTCACACAGCGAGTTTAACTTTAACCACACCTGTCTCTGAAAGGATTAAATGCCTTGCCGATTTTAAATGAAAATAAAAGAGACATTAACTAAAAATTAATTTACTAGGTAGAAAACTTAAGTGTTTCAGCAAGTAAATTTGTAAATTAAAATGTGTGTTTTGGAGCTTGTGACTATAAATAATTGTGGAAGGGACAAACAAATAACCTCTGATCATCAGGCTGATCTTTATGGCTGCTCTGAATTATAATTTTAAATTTAAGTACAACAAAATGTAAAGTTTCTTGGTCATTGAGAAAGTTAAACCCTACTTGATGTGCAATTAATGACACTCTTGTTTGGATGCTGTTGAAAAGTCAAAAAAATTAAAAATAAAAAAAATTCTATTTTCTCAAAAGATTTTGCCGTTTTACTAACTGTGAAAACAAAGTGCGAATTTAAAATGCCAAAGACAAAAAATTTCAACTCCAAATAGTTTTCTAAAAGTAAAAACTGATTTGAGATTCCTCCTCCTTCCCACACACAGTGTGACTTTGGCTTTGTTGCTAATTTACATACTTAATATTAAAAAAAGAAGGCGAGAAAAATATATATATATTTAGTGCTGTAATGTGGTATTTACAGCGACTTTGAAACAAGCCATTTTCAGGTCGAGTCTGCAAAAAAAAAAAAAAAAAAAGTTCTGCATGGTGCATTTTCCTATAGTAGAGCTTGACTGATTCAGTCTTTACATACATGGTTCTGATCTCCAGCTTAATTACTTTGTCTTCTGCATGTTCATTAATAGGAAAAGTAGTTATTAAACAACGAGAAATTAAGGAATGTTGTACAGATAACAAAAATCTGTGCCCAACGTCTGTCTGATTTTTATTAAAACAACGTGAATGAAACAAAATGCTAATTCTTAGAGGGTTTTTTAATAGTTTTTTTCTTTTTCATTTTTCAGACGAAAAATATTTTTCTGTATTTTAAGCTTTAAGTCAGAGCCCATCAAGAAACAAAATTTGTTCATTTTAATCACCGACTGACACCTTATGAGGTCAGGATACAGGTCACATCATCTGCTCTCAAAACACAGACTAAAGTTTCTCCGTTCAGCTTGTAGGCACTAAACAACTCAATTTATAGAGGTTATTTCATTCAAAACAACAACAATAAGGGCTTTCACAAAAGAAGAGGAACTGTCTGTGGGTCTAGGTTATTATGAACTATACTATCTTTATGCATTCTCTTTAGAATGTGATTTATAATATATTATAAAACTATCATGATTTATCAGTTTAGAAACAAACAATCATGTCTTTACTGACTCCAGTGTCATGACTGACATTGATTGGAGCAGGATCAGACGGTGCAGCATCATTTTTTTTCCCCCTCCAGCTTTGATGTTGGAGGTGCACCTGTTCTCCTTCCTCCTCCTCCTCCTCCTCCTCTCCCTCCCTTCCTCCTGCAAGGCTGACTGCAATGCACCACTATTAACACTCCCTCTCTAACGCCTTTCGTGTTCAACCCAGAAAGCCGTCAGTCACGTTACGGAGCTCAAAGGAAATCCGTGACATGACGACAGTCTCTTTATCTGTGCGTGTTTCGATGTCGCAGTTTTTTCAAGGCCAAATGGCCGGAGGTCGGCGCAGGCCTGCGGCCGACAAGGGCGGCGACGTTGTTTTCTTTTTTTTGTTGTTGTTGTCTCTGGCAGCAGATGAGTGGAGGTGACCAACAAGGACAGCGATGTGACTGAATAATGATACAATATCTGACTGAAAATAAGAAATAAAAAAAATATCCCACAGTTTGATGAGTCACATCCCGACACTGAAGCTGTGTGTAAACAATGAAGGCCCGATAAACAAGGATGTGGAGCAAATAATTCACTTTATATAACCCAGAACAGCAGAGGAGGCGTTTTAACGCCAATGTTTGGTTATTAAACGGAGACCGTTGAAAACGAGACACTTCATTAGCAGCGCAGTTCGCCTATTCGCAAACGTCGCCGCTCGGATTCAGTGTTTTACCCAAACTCTCGGTTAAAGTCGTCGCATATTCTTCTATTATATTTATATATTATAAACAATAAGTTTTGTTCGTTACCTTCATCGAAGAAACAGTGACGCTTTCCCGACTTCAGAACAAAGCGGCTGAATGATGTTGTGATGCTCCAGAAACGCTCGAGGCAAGCTAGCTGACGCAACGCAACTTCCGGAGGCGTTCTTCCAAAATAAGACTCGCTGAAAGTTGAAGTGGAATTAACTGAAAGGCAATGTACACAGGTAAGTTCCTCTTGTGTTTAACCATAAACGGTCAATTTTCCCTAGTTAGTGTGGACTTCTACAATACATACCTTACAATAATTACTAATTTCAGAGTTGTAAATTAAAAAGGTAGAACTTTGTTACTGAACTTAAGTAGATTTTTAAAATTAAAAACACTTTAAGGTTCCAAGGTTTGCAGACTTGAAATCAAATTAATAAATCGTGTGAAAATAAAGTTGCCCCCAAAGTTTATCTACAAAGTTTAACATTGCTAAGCTTTAGCCACCAGTCGTTATGTCTGATGTTTAACAGTCAGTGTTATCAAGATTGTTTAATGCTGTCTGGGATGTTTAACTTTATATTTTTAGAATAATTTAGAGAAACTTTTATATGTTTTTTTTATACAGAAGTTTCTTTTTTAAGTTTCCAAAATGTAAATTTTGTCTAAGAACTAATACGGTTTTAGAAATAAATTGAGAAACCCTAAAACTATATGAGGGATAAACTTGCTTTTTATATTTTCAAAGCTTAACACCAAACTCCTGCTCCAGTATGTCCTGACTCTTATGGAGAGTGAAGAGTGTCAAACGACAATTTCAACCATATTTACTATCTTTCAAGTCCCTTACTTAACTATGAACGATTTACTTAAAGAAAATTGTAAAATAAAAACAGAATTTTTCTCCGTTTTCAGGTGTGCATGTGAGTGAAACTGTTGCAACTAACACTTCCGGTAACCAGTGTTTATAAAGTATCATCAGCTGTTGGGTGAAAGTGGAATATTTTATAAAGATATATATAATAAAGTATTATAAAGCATTATCTTTACAATATCTTTATGAAGTAATATTAATTTTTATTACTGATCATAACTTCAGGAAGTTATGATCATTCTTCCAGAAGTATATTTGTGAGGTCAGACACTGATGTGCAACAAGAAGGTTTTGCTCCCAGTCGCTGCCATTCCTCTAATCAAATTCTAAAATGACACACCAAACTTCTTGACCAATGTCTTCATAAGCCTTATGTTGTGCACTGGTGCAGATCATAGCAAAGGTAAGAGCATGAAATTGTTCAACAAGTCTTGGTGCTGAAGCATTCATTTTGATTGGGCCATCTCCTGAAAAGCCTTTGAAGACCAAACGTGCGGTTGGTCCAATCATAGAAAACACCTTTAAATCTGTAATCTGAAAATGTTCAAACGGTAATACTTATTAAAAATATTTCCTGTGTAAGGCTTAAAATTCTCTGCACCACTGAGTGAGAATTGTCAGAAGAATAAAATAAAAAAAGACACAGCTACAAACGAGGAATATCTTTATTTAAAAAAAAAACAAACAAACATAATGAGCACTTTCACTGTTGACCCCACATCTGTTCTACCGACAGACGCAATCATGGAAAAAAGCAGTACTACAAAACATGTAGAATGAACAAAAACATAATTAAACAAAAATATATATCAAGTACTATCTTGTATGTACAAGCATAATAGTTGGTTTATTATAACTGCTGTTATAGGCAGAAGGCAAAAAAAAAAATTGCTGCTGAAGAAAAAATGGTATGTGCAAAAAACTCTTCACTAGTCCACAAGCTCAGGAGGCTCTGCTCCCAGCAAAACCTCTTCAGGCAGAAATCGGCTGCTTTGAACAAGCAAACCTCCCCGTTCCCCGGACAGATGGGCGATTTACAAGCTGCGAAGGAACAGGGGACACTGTGTTTTTCCCAGGGAGGTGAGCTTGTGGAAGCCTGGTGAAAAAGACATATCTGCTGATCACACACAGAGAGAGAGAGAGAGCGAGAGAGATTACAGACACGGAACGGCTCGTAATCTCCAACCACAGACAGAGGAACCACGGCGACAATCACTGGTTGATTGAGCTTAACAAACACAGAGGTACAGGTAAAGGAATCACCCACAGCAACAAGTTGACGACTTACACACAGAACAACCAGCATCTCCAAAGAGACTGTGGGAAACATTAGGTGATGAGGCAATTTGCAGTTTTCTGAAATGACGGTAAACACTTGTTTTGGACAAAATCCAAGAAAAAAAAAAAAACAACCCTGAAAATATTACTATAATAATTAAAACGTTCATTTTTGAGCAGTATTCAGTGAGATATTTCCAATTTAAGTTGACCTCTGGCCTCCTTCTAAGGGTGCAAACATGAATAAGAAAACCAAACTGTTGTAATAACCTCAACACAAAACATTTTTGACAAGAGTACAAATTGTTGCTCTCAACTGGGCTTTAGGTCATAAATCTCCAACGGTTATGTAAAAACACCGCAGATTTCATTCCAAATGCACACATTCTGTCCAATTTCTCAAATTTACTAAATCTTTGACAGCTTAATCTAGACTTGTAAGAAGTAGGAACAAAATTGGAGAAAGTTGTTAGAAGGCATAATGGTGTTCAAGTTTTAGGCTTCCCTGTTTTGGTGAATAATTCTCTCATATTACCAAGAATTGACTGACCAGTTTGGGGGCAGTGAGAAGCAAGCTGAATATTAGTTTTTAATAATTTCTTACAATCGCTTCGTGAACATAAAAGATATCTGCATATATCTAACATATAACAGAGTGACAAAGTAAATAAAGGTACTAAGGACGATGGGTTAAGCAATTGAATGCTGCTTCAAGCCTACCAGTTCATTTAAATTGGTTTAGCTAGTTTTAGGTTGTATAAGAATTAAATTACTCTCTTAGACAGATTACAGCCAAAACTATTGTGCGTATATCAGCTTTTTGACGAGTAGAGCTTTAAAATCTATATAGTAGAGAATGAAGATGTCCTGATTTGGTCCCAAGAAAAGGATTGTGGTTTTGATCAATGCTCCGCACTAAATTCAACCCCCTGTGCTGGTTGTTTGTGTCGACTACAATTTGTTCAGCCACTTTTTAAAAATGGTGACCATGAACATTCAAGTGCCTTGACTCTTTTACAACGATGCTCACAGTGAAGAAGAAGAAGAAGAAGAAGAAGAAGAAGAAGAAGAAGAAGAAGAAGAAGAAGAAGAAGAAGAAGAAGAAGAAGAGACTGTAGTGGCTGCTGCAGCTTCTTTTCAGTCTGCTCGTTGCGTCTACAAAGATGTGGCTTCAGGGAAAACTCAGTAGAGAGCAGCTGAAACACCATTCATTAAAATGTGTGACGATCAAGGCAGAGCGCTCGGTTTCTAAAGCAGAAGGGTAACAGCTTTTCAGTATCTTTTTATCTGTAAACAATTAACTGGAATCACACTGAAAGATGTTACCAGCCAAGCCAAAACAGATTACAAGATGCTAACGTTAGCCTAGCCCTTCAGCAAACCTGGCTACAAAATCTGCAGAATCTTCTTTGGGACAAAACATCTGTTGCCGTCAAAAAAATTTAATATTGCAGATTACGACACTAAAGGAGATCATATAGTGTGTTATTTTACTGTACTGTAAAGTCACCCAGTTTTAAAGCCTGTACACGGCATAATAAAGTGTTAGTTTGGTACCGTGTATAGCCCTATACTTTTTCTTAAATGATTTAAAAAGATAATAGTAAACAAAACACACACATTGCTCGAGTTCAGAACTTGAGGATCTGAAACTTGTTTCCATTAATTTGCTACAAACTTTAGATCTTGAATATTATTATTTTTTAAAATTTAGTGTAGTTTTCTTTTGAAACAACACATTAAAGCCAAGTGTTTCTGCAGCTTCAAGTTTGGAATGAAACCTTGAGCTCAGGTTAAGTTTGAGCAACAACTGGGTCAAATCAACAGGACAACAATATCTGATGTTCAGGGACGACTAAAACCGAGCCGAGAACATTCAATCCAAATGAAAAAAAAAAGAAAGAAAAATCGAGTTCAGGAAGACTGGCTCGCCAAAAGCATAATCTGTGGGATATTTCATTTCTAAAACTCAGTGAAGAGCAACCAAAGAACATACATTCAGATATGAATAACAACTTATTAAAAATCGATCGGGAGCAGAGACAGTGTGATCTGTTAACTGAAAAGATTCATACATCAGGTGGCGCCAAACAAAAAAAAAAGAGACACGCTGCTGACATCACAACTGTAACACTTTAGCGTCAACACAGAGAAAAGCATATAATCCTCTCTATTGTCAAATAAACTATTTTAAATAAAGAGATCAGCATTAACACCATTTAAAAAAACTATTTTCTGTAATACTTCAGTGGCGATGGAGAGCGTTGCGATGTAGACGACACAAGGCGATGTGTTTTTCCTAAACATGTCACAAGTCAATCATTTGAATAGATAATTATATTTGGAGAATTTCTATAGTTTACATTTGCTGGATTTTTATTTATTTATTTATTTTTTTTAAAAGGTCAACCCCAGCATTTTGCCTTGTGTGCAGCTACAAAGTGAACAAGATGACCACTGCAGCTTCTGCAGCCCTAATCAGATAATCACCACATCATCAACGCACACACAAACACACACTACACATCTCCCAGCACATTATAGAAAACTATTTATCATACTTTTTGATTATCATTATTTTTTGAAAGCTTTAGGTTTTTGACCATGTTATGTTTTATTCATCACATACACATTTGTTACCTCTTACTGTACAGTCGAGTCACTAATCACCTCACAACGTCCTGGAGAAAACAGACCTGCACTCAAATAACTCAATGATTTCCCCTAATACATTGTCGTTAGGAAGCCTCAGGGGAAGTGGTGGATACGCACACACTAATATTTTCTTCAGGTCTACTGTTTTTACTGTCGCCAAAAAACAAAGTGGCACACTAAATTAAGCTGACATTTGTGCTTCTATCTAGAAACGGATACGGTAAAAAAATAAATAAAAGCACACTTTTCTTTTTCCCACATATTCCCTTCGATGCTGTTGGGGCTGTTGAAGCATGCATTTTGTTCTTCGCAGTTGTACCTGCTGCATATTTCGTCCGGTTATTATGCTTTATCACCAGCTGAAGTCATTCAAATGGTCCGTGCGTGTTCAGAAGTGCATAGCGATTGAAGATAAAGAAAAACGGCACGTCAGATTTACCACTACGCGTCACGATACAGTGTCAATAAGAGGGAAGGTTTCACTGGTTTGCACAAGAGAACTACTCTATAATAAAAGACACTTCCCCCTTGTATCTATGTAGTTTTTTTTTTCTTTCTTTTTTTTGGCATTTGAACATCTAGTTTGTTTTTTTGACAGGAAAAAAAACTGCTAAATGGAAGCCCTTGAAATGGAAAATAAAAAGAAGCACATTAGTGGATTCATTTTTGTGTAGAAATGACTTTTTCATGCCTTTTGAGGGAAGGAGCCTCGGTGGTTGGACTGCCCATGGAAACTGAAGCAGAAGTGACTGTTTCCGACACGCAGGTTGTGTGTCGATCAGGTGGTGTGATGAGGTCTAAAAGCGTCCGGTTTAGAGAGCGAGGGCTTAAAGTGGGTCGTTTTTTTTGTGTTTTTTTTTACATGCTGCTGCATTCCTTAAAACGGAAACATAAATGGCGGCTAGCTAATAAACTTGTGCTGTGATATCCTTGTAAACTCACGCCTACACACACGCACACACAAATACAATGTACATTCACGTGTGCATGCACACCTAATCCGCACACACACACATATTAAAAAAGAGCATTAAAGTGACTTGTAACAGCGTTGCACTCCAGTACCCTCCTCCCCCTCCATAGAGAAATAAGACGAATGTGATTTTTTCCCCCCCTTTCTTTTTGGTGGAATTGAAGAAAGAAAAATGGTCCGGCTTCTTGCTCCCCGTTTTCTCTGCAGGCCTTTTGTGCAAAAAAAAAGAAAAAAGAAAAGGGGGGGCGGAGTGAGAGGAGAAGAAAGTCAGGCGAGCTGGAGGAGTAAAAACTCGGTCCTACGACGGGGGCTTGCTGTAGCCGAAAAGTCCAACCGGTAGGTACTTGACGTGAGTGGGCCACTGCGCGGCCAGCTGGAAGAACTTGACGTCGTTCCACTCGACGCCATCTATGGACACTGGAGGCAAAAGCGGCAGGGAGTGAGTGAAATGCAGACGCAAATAAGCGACGGCAAACGCGGCGTGGTCAGGTCACCTTTCAAGATGGTCTGCTGCTGCTTCGCGGAGCAGATGAGGCGGCTGATGCCCTCAATCACCTGGCTCTTGGAGTCCATGTCCTTCTCTTTGGGCTTCTTTCCCAGGAAGATGGTGGGAACTGAAGGCAACGAGACAAAAGGCTTAAATGTGAATCCAAATGACCTCCTGTCCTCATATGTTTTTATGTCATTTATCAGTTGTACTATATTAAACATGAACAGAAGTAAAAGAATATGGAAGAAATAAAAAACTACGTTCATAAGCAAGGGCATAAATCCCATGTCATTATTGGAGGAGGGACCATAAACAGGAAAATTTCTTAAAACCAATTTTGGGGAGGTCGACGAAGTTACAGTGAAATGTAACGTAAAATGTGGTTTAAAAAGTTTTTAAACCACATTAATTGATTAGTAGAAAAAAAGAACAAAGATTAATCCTTCACTGTACTGATGTTAAATCAAGCAGACTGAGCTGAGATGTTGGAAGTATTTTTTTAGCTGCAGATGTATCCTTGCTGCAAATGATCCAGAGTACACTAAAGGAATGCTGCGTTATTTCATTTTAGGCAATTAAATGTTTTTCTTTTTTAAAAGGAGTTGAATTTTTGACTTATTTTCATCATTTAATGTTTTTTCTAATATTGTATTTAAAAAAAGCTTAAGCAGTTAAAAGAAAAATATGCAAAATGTGACAATTATTTATCTGATTATCAGATTAATCACAGAAATAATCAATTACTAAGATAACTTTAGTTGCAGTCTTAAGGGAGTGTTTACTAATTATGACAGATGTGTATTTTTTCCTGCTCCATCTATTTTCCCTGCATTTAGACTTTGTGCATTTTTCTTTCAGCCAGTGCTGTCAACTTCTGCTCCAGCATCTGTGAAGATCAAACTTCTAATTCTGAATCCTTTATGTAAGAAATATTAAAGTATTCACTTGGTTCACCTATAATTTGAGACTCACCTTTTTCTAACTGCACAAGTTTTTAAAAAATCATCCAGGTTCAGATATAATAATGCAAAAGTGATTGTAAAATAGAAAACAGGAGCCTCAGCTGACCTTTTTTGTTCTTTTCCTTGGTGACCACGGTCATGGCCATGGTGTTAACCAGGGTCTGTGGGTCGCTGCTGCCCCCTCCTGGTAGCCTGCTGACCTGCAGTGAGCGGAAGGCGCTCTTCAGTGTGTTCTTGCAGCCCGTGTCGCGTCGCTCGCCCTCCCGCCGCTTGTCAGCCAGCGAAGCCAGCCAGTAGTCCACCTGCAGGCCGATGGCGTCCACACCGTGAGGCATGCTGGGGCTCCTGGGAACAGAAAGACGTCATAAACGACAACAGAAACCAACCTCACACGGCACCCTGCACATTTATTTGCTCTTCAGTTTGAGGCGCCACACTAGCTTTTGTTAATTTAATTTCTAGCCAATTCAAAAGCTGTTCTCTGGTTTAGAATATTTGATTTTAAACCCAAACAGTCGTCGGGTGAAATGAAAATTTAATCAAATTAATCGTCTTACCCTTGTACTGTGAGGACGCTGCCCATGGACGGGGACGAGGGGGGTGTGGCTGCCTCTTTGATCATTCCTGAGGGGGAGCCGTGAGATGGCGGAGACGTTGATGGGACGGCCAAGCTGACTCCACCACCCTCCTCTGGATCTCCTGGAAGAAAAAAATAACAATCCCCGTAGACGTCAGCTGATTAGGGTTGAAGTGGATCGTCTCTGCACTCTTTCACAAACCCTCACCTGTCGGAGAGCTCGCAGATTCGATGAGGCCGACCTTTACGACCTGGAAAACAACAGATTAGCATTAGGGCAGCAACTAACGATTATTTTAGTAATCAATTAGTTGATTATTCTGATGATTAATTGATAAATCTGGTAAAAAAAAAATAAATTACACATTCTGCAGATTTTTCATTAATATTTTAGAAATGCATTAAAAGATAAAATTAATTACTAAATCAGTTTTTTTGATAAGAAAATTAAGATTTAATTGTCTAAAATGCAATACCACATAATTTCTTTAGTGAATTTGAAGTGAGTGAATTTAAAAAAGTGCCATTTGAGGAGTTTTGGGTTGACAGACGAAGGAGTTTTCTAAATGTGTACATATAATTTGTACAGTTTGGCTTAATTGCTGCTCTGAATATGTTGGGTTTTTTGAGTATGTTCACTCCAGTTAATGATAAATTGGTTATAAAATTAGTTGACAATTATTTCAATAATCAATTAATTGTGTCAATTACAGTTTTATCAGAAGATTAAAATCTCACCCCGATAAAGGGGATGAACTTCTGGTAAGATTCTTCTTCCCGCCTGAAGTAGAGATGAAAAAAATAATAATGAAAAGAAATCAGGTAATTTATGGTAAACTGTGATGCTTTCATGTTTGTTTTTTTGTTTTTTCTTCTTTTTAGGACCTTCACCCACGTTTTGTGCTTGCAGGTCAGCATTGCTTCTGCGATGGGCAGCTGGTGAGTGACTGAGGCGCCGCTGATGTACTGACTGATTCTTCCAGAAATGTCCAACTGATCTGAAGGTCAAAGATATTAGAAGAATATTCAGGCGTGAGATCTGCTGGAAAGAGGGGCTCGATTTGCAGATCTAAGTAGCGGTTATTACCAGTCTGAGGCGGCTCAGAACGGCTGAACACGTCTCTCCATGCTCCGTCCAGGAAGGAGGAGCTGTAGCGGTTGTCAAGGGATCCGAGGTGTTTAGCGACTGGATGCGACCCTGAAAAAGAGAAAGAGACAAACTGAGCACACAGAGTCACTTTAAAACCTTTTTTTCTGAAAGTATAAAGGGTCATACTATTGGTTGAACCTTCCTCACCCAGAGGAACCACCAGGAAGCGCATGTGGTTGAGCCAGTCGGAGGTTTTGTTCGCCAGCTGGGTGACGAAGAACTGCAGGATGGCTCCCAGGTAACTCTGGCTGCCCACAGCCACCACCTTCACCGCTCTGGGCATGGAGGAGTTACAGTTACAGCTGCAGGGAAACGGGAGACAGAGACAGAACGGCGTGTAAACTTCAACAGCTATTCAGTCTGATCAGCTTTAAAGTATGATTTTTGAAACAATTAATCGGATTAATCATGACTGATCATGATTAATCTATTAATCCCTTTGTCTACAAATATGTTTTATCCAAAACTCCTCAAGTGGCATAGATTTAGCTTCACTCACTTCAGCTTTACTACAGAAATGCAATGAAATGTTTATTTTCATATTTAAATAAATGAATTAAATTGTTTATTTGCATCTTTTTAAACATAGTTCCAATATTGTACGCAAACAACAACATTAGGTGGTTAAATGAAAAATATACAGAATGTGCCATTTTTTTAATCCGAATTATCGATTAATCATCAGAATAATTAATAGATTAATTAATTAATTAATTGTTAGTTTCTGCCATGGACTAACAGATTTTATTTTAAACTCACAATTTCTGTATGCGTGTGAGCACAGCAGAAAGTACCGCCTGGATCTCAGCAGCTGAACACGTGCAGACCACCGGGTGTCTCTGTCCTTGAAGCTGCTCGGCAACAAACTGCACCAGAAAAACACAGAACAGGTAAGGCTTGCAGTGGAAACAATGAGCACCATGTTGTTTTTTAGGGGGACTGTAAGGCTTACCTGCCCTTGCCAATCTGTGCCGTTGACTAAGATGAGGCTCTCAGGAAGGGCAGAGTCCGATAACAAAATCTGGTTCAGCTGATCGTACACAACTTTCCTCAGAGTCTACACACACACACACACACACACACACACACACACGCACACACACACACACACACATCCCGGGTTTAAAATTCCCCCCACAGAGCCACATTTACTCTTCAGATGATTCATCTGCACATGCATAATTTATTTCTGAGCTCCAAGGGATCCTGCATTAACAGACTACCTGACTTTTCTTTACTTTTAGGAACAGTACACTGGTAAAAAGAGGACAAAGAACAAAAGCTGTTGTTTTATGTGTAAACCCCTCAGTGGGAAACATAAAGCCTGAAGGAATAATGCTGCCTACGATAAGATCCTGGAGAGAGAGAAAAAAAAAAATCATTAAAATTCTGATGGGAGAGGAGAGCTAATCTTTTACCGGTGTGCTGTGTCCCAGCTCCGGGGATCGCTCTGAGTCGGAGCTGTTGGTGCGTTCGCTCAGAGGCTTGGACAGCTGCCTCTCCTTCATGGGCGTGTTGCTGCTGCGCTTCTGCCTGGGCGTGTGGCCTCCATCCAGTCTGAACACAAGAAAGAAAAAAAAAAAAGATAATAATAAACCAAAGCGGAATTAGAACCTGGGCAGATTAAATCACAGACAACAAGATCTACATATTTGTAGACTTTTAACATTTTGTCAGGTTACAACCACAAACGTCAATGTAGTTTAGTGGGTCATTTTATAGGTTACCGTGGAGATCCTATAGGCTGCATTTCATTTTTGCTGCTTTTTAGGGGCGTACGGGGTTTCTCTGCCACAGACACTGTAATGCAGGGGCCAACTTCGGCAAAAAGCTCCTGGTCTGTCAGCTCCTGCAAACACAAAGCAACGATTTTTAATTAATGAAGTTCTAAACACGACTAACAGAGGCAGGGAAGCGCTCGTACCAGTGTGTCCGTCTCTGATGGGATCTCGTCCAGGTTGCGACTGCGGGAGGGTTTCATCTTCTCCAGGGGAGGCTGCTCCCCCTGCTGGGAAAAGGAGAGAGGAGCAGTCAGATCGGCTTAATGAAAAGTCAACACCATAATAAAATAAACACACGTTTATCATGCAACAGCGGTATTCTGCTTTAGGAAGAAAACATCATTAAAAAAGCAAGAGAACAGAGGGGATGTCTGCAGGGTCTTGAAATCAGAAGGAGGTAGAAAAGCCAAGTCTCCATTAATTAAAGTGAAAGCAGTTGTTTCTTTTTAGTCCATGTTGTATAAACAGGAACGCTGCAATTGATGCTTTTCTACACCAATGTAAAAAGAGAGGCTGCAGCACAGACAGCAGGGAGATGCTGAGCTGAGACAGACTGAATCCTTTCTATTAGGCAGATGGTGGCTGTCAAAAAGGCTTACTGGATTTTTGACTTAGAGAAAACACTGGAAGAACATTTCTCTCATTATTTATTCTAAAAGCTTTGAAATGTGGATTTTTCCCCCACATCAAGCCAAAGTTATGGGGGCTTTTTTGTTCACGTTTTGAACTTCATGTGATTCTGGATTCTTATATTACAGTTGGAGTATATATAGAACATCAATCGAGCTTTCTTGTTCACTTCCTTTAAGTAAAATTTTAAAAACGAGCAAGATGCTGAGGTACTTACTGGGCTGAACGTATCTCGACCCAGACTGCCTTTACTGTTTAGACTGCCGATCTCCGTCTGCGAGCTCGACTGAGACATTCCTTCAAAAAACGGCCTAAACAAAGAAGACATGAAAAAAAAAGAAGAAAAAAAAGACGCTGTGTTTCATTTTTCAAGATTATGGCAAAGAACCTGCAGACAGGAACTGAAATATAAATATGTTTTTTTTCTTCTTAGAGCAAGGACACCTTCTGCAGACAGGATTCCTTAAATATTTCTTCAAATAAAACATGCCAACAGTGAAAAACCCCCCACAGAATATGGATTACCTGCTGTCAAAAAAATGATTGAAAAGGTTTCAACATTTAGTCCTGTTCCTTTCATCGCTCAAGAAGGAATAATTATTGGGATTTGTTTCACAAACCCAATCTTTAGGATTAGACAACAAAACAATACATTTTAGGAAAGCAGATTTCTTTAATTTATCTACCAAATCTATTATATGATTTAATTTAATGTATATTAAATATTTTTCCTCATGAAATTTGATCAGAGGTAACTGGTGCAGATCAGATAATCTCAGGCTTTTAACTATAAATGCAAGTAGTGTTTTTCACCAACAGGGGGAGCTCTGAATTGCTACTGCAGGGTGAAAGTCAAGAGTCTAGCTGGTATTCAGTGTGGCTTTTGTTGAATCTATTCAGTTCTGTATATGAGCCACACACATATATTGTGGTTTTGGAGGCCTACTGAGTTTGCACTAAATTTGCTCCAGGATTCTAGAGCACATTTCCTCCCAGTCCCTAACGGTGCGTAACATTTGCAGGTGACACTATCGGGATCAGGGGGATGCTGGAGAAAATCTTTGGGAGCAAATGTTACCAGAACAGGAAGAAAAAAAAGAGCGAGCAGTTATTTTATACTCTTCCTGGCTTTCATTCTGTTGCAGTAATAATGTCAACGCAAAGACTTCCCCAGTCCCTCTTAAATATCGCATCTCTCTTGTTACCTCAGCTTGGGTTTGGGTGTGCTGAGGATGCTGTCGGTCTCCTCCATCTCCGGCCCGCTGTCGCTGGGGTTGTACATCTCCAGGCTGTCGTAGAGCTCGTCCAGATCCTCCTCCACCTCCTGGATCTGCTCCCTCGACACGTGCTCCAAACCGAAACCAACCTAGACGAGACACACACAACACAGACACTCTGTCTGCAACGGACTTTTAACTTTTTATCACATTGTACACCTCATATACTCACATCTATCAATCACACACGTACACAGAGAAGTGTTAAGGCTATGAATGGACCGACTTCCATGAGAGATAGTGTCTTCCTGTTAGGAGGAATGCTTCCCAAAAGTAATATTCACAATAAAAAACAAACAAACAAAAAAAAAAAGATTTGCAAAATTTAATTTTTAATTTGATGATGCTTAGTTGCTTATGTTGTTTAGTTCTTATAGTATAGTGACCTGATTTTTGAGAGAAATGGTAGATAATTCTTTCTTCCAACATCTTTTAATTCTAAACTTTTGTTTTTATCAGCATGTGGCAAGTTCATTTTAAACTGTAAATTAAATAAATTAAAAAAGTACAGACACCAAAAATAACTTTGAGTAAGGTGCAAAACACATTTTGTCCATTTAGATACATGTAGAACATGTAACACACTACTAAGCCAACACCCCTTTGTCCTGATAAGTTACTCTTTTGTCTTTTTTGTCCTTCCATCGATCTCTCACACATCCCTGCAAGTCAAAGCTAAATTGAAAAACTCGCTGACTCTACAGCAAATTACACCTATAAACCTTCCTGGAAAAGGCACAAGAGGGCATAAAACAGAAAAGAGCAGAGAAGAAGAATATACCTCATCAGAGACTTTAAACCTCTTCAGCAAGGCGACAAATTTCTGCTTGATGTTGGGTTGCTGCGAAGGAACATATGAAAAACAAAGAGCAGAATAAGGCACTAAGAACATTTATGTTCATTTTATGATGAAGGAGTGAAAGAGAGAAAAGATATAAACCGGCAGCATCTAAGGTCCCTTTTCATGCTTGGTGACTCAAAACAACACTTCATGGAAACAGCATATTTTAGAGGAGGACATTTCTGTGTCCGGTCTTATTAAAGTCAAACATTTTGGAGCGAGCAAATTATTGGGGTTATCTAGTTAACGCCTCTCGCCGCAGATGTTTTGGCTGAATTATTGCAAAGCATGTTTTATTTATGTAACATTCAAAGCCATTTGGAAAAAAAAGGGAGACATGGTTTATGTAATATTTAATAGGAATGAGTCAGCGGCTTGTTTTTAACCCAAAACACAGGCTTTTACTTAGACCCTGTTTAGTTGGAAAAATAATCAAAATTTTCTCTTCATATTTGTATTTTTTTTCTTGTGACTTTTGCAACATAGATATCTCTTTCAAGTATTTTTTTATTTAAAGAGGCAATGCACAATAATTAACATGAGGAAAAGGTCTTAATGTACAGTTCCTGATGGGATAGGAACATGATTTATTCATTATAGTACATGATTGTTAGATAATAAAATGACAGGAAATGTATCAAATAAGGGAAAATTCAAAAACAAAACAAAAAAAAAAATACCATAATAGATTAGATCTTTGATGGTTAACGCCACTGGGTTCAACAGTAAAGAGTTTTGTGTAGAAACCATGATAATAAAAACAACAAGTTTAAATTTTTTTTTATTGCTCATTGAACACAGCATCTTAGATGCCCATTAAAACAGATTTCAACTTCCAAAGAGCACCGAGTGTTGGAAGTATTTCAGACTTTAGACCAGTTTTCAAGCCTAAAGCTTAACTATATTGCATTCTATAATGCATAAAACACACACTGAGCTGTTTTGGTAAGCTGAAAGAAATCAACTTTGCTTGTAAAAACACACTAGTCTGCAGACAGAAGTTGTCTAATTTCATAAGATGTTGATCATTTTAGAATATTTGAAAAATCATTTTCACAAAACTGCGAAAATAATTTAAATTGAGGATGAATATGCACAAAATACAGTTTCATATTGTTACATAACGCCTGGTTGACTGTGTGGAACAACAAGAGGAAATCTGGCTGTTATTTTCATCCCCATTTCATAACAAAACTCCAGTCAACAAACATTCATGTTGGTATTTATACTCATGAAAAACTATGACATCACTGGCTTCAACTTTGCCTGAACTTAACCTTAAGCAGCCTTCACTTTCAATGTCTCAACCTTTTGTTGCAAACCAGGACAAAAGGGTAAAAAAAGGGACATCATTCAAACAGGTAGAAATGTACTGGTAACCTTTGGGTAAAAATGTTCAATAAGAACAGCAAAACTACATTAGCATTAGAAGATTGAATCAAACTAGGTTTCAGAGAACTGGAATATTGGAAAGGTTTTGTGCCAGCTTCCTGTGATGAAAAGGCAATCAACTTTATCTTTGAAAATGTGAGTTTTTTGCTTCAGGGGATGGAAGTGGCGTGCAGACAGTAAATTCAACATGTTCATGTTTTGCAGCTGCAGCAGTGCAGGTGTTATCGTTTGAGGTGTGTGAGCTTTTCATTATAAAACACCGATACTCCTGCTACAACTCACACACACACTCACAAAACAAAGCTTACTACTTCTTAAACTGCAAACAAGCGTTGTTTGTGCTAAAATCTGCAAGCTACGAGTGTGCAAGACAACCCGCTGAACGCAGGATTTGATTATTGGTATAACAGGTTCTTCCTGTGATTTGTGTAAATCATTTATTTTTTTTTTTGTATGGAAATTGGCTGGAATGCTGAGCGTGGAGAACGAGCGGACCTATGAATAAACCATAAAGCCGAGAGAAGCGAGGCGAGTGAGTCGATTCGAGTTAGGGCGGCAGGAGGACAAAAGGGGTGGGGAGGAATAGGTTCGTGGAGTCAGTCAAGTCAAATCAGATTTGTTTGAAAAGGCTACTGCGCGAATCGGGTTCGCCGCAAATTGCTTTAGAGACAAAACAAGCCAGGAGACGGAGAACACGACAGGGGGCGGAAACGAGAGGGAGGTTTGTCTTACCCTGGTGCTGCCGGCGTTGGGAGGGAGCTTACGCCGCGGCTTCTTCTTCCTCACCTCGTCGTCTTCGTCATACAGATACTGAGAGCAAGTCAGACAAGAAGAGGTTACTGCAAAAGGATCACATCGTCAGTTCTTCCAGCCTTAAAATGTGCCTTCTTTCCCTTCTGAAAGTAATTTTGAATTGTCTTACTGGCAGTGTAAGAAATGCAGTCAATACCTTGTGCAAATCCCTTTGCCAAAATGGTAGCACTAACTCTTCTTTAACATTTCTTATGGTTGGAGAACACACAGCGAGGCATCTTTGACCTTTCCTCTTGGCACAGCCTCTCTACATTGCCCAGAGTCTTGGGTCTCCTCTTTTGATATCCTCTCTCTATTTCACCCTACAGGTTTTCATGAGAAAGGTTGTCTTGTGAACAGTTTCTGCGTAGCTACGTTTTGAATCATTATCCTGCCAAAATATCCGGATTTGTATGAAATATGTCCTGATATTTTAATGAGTTTATTTTGCCATGAACTCTAGCAAGGTTCCCAGAATCTTGGCATCAGGGATTCCCGTGAACATGGTGTGCTTTTCCATATTTATTCTTCGTTTCTTGCCAAGCCCAACCAAGTAGTTTTAGTTTCAGCTGACCAAAGCAGGCGGTTCTTACTAAAAACCCAGTAGAGGTCAGCAAACAAAGTTTCTGGGCATCTTTCTCTAACAACTGGTTAACGATTGGAAACAACTAATGGTAGTTTGTAGACTTGCTCACCTTAAGATTACTCTTTTTGCTGTAATTCTCAAACAGTGAACTCCAGTAATGTTTTACCTCTATTCTGCTCACCGAGACAGCAGGATGTGACTTCTTATCCAGCAAAGCAGCCAGAGGCTAAAAGCCACAGGCCAGTAATTTTTACAGCGATGGATTACTAATTAGAAGTTAATAGAAAATTTGATCAACTAAAAAGTCAAGCATGAATGAAAGACAAACATTCTGTCATGTTTATTTGATAGGATTTGTTTGGGGTACCAACAATTGTGTCTTTTAAAAAAAATAAAATAAAAAAATCAATAAATATGTTAAAATAATACCTTAAAATAAGCCCAAAGAAGCAATTACATTAGGTCTGTGAAAATAATCCTTTATGGGAACAGAAACTATTGTGATAATGAAAATAATGACAGTATGAACTATTTATTACTTTGTTTTCAGCTAACTGTATGACTGTGACTGAACGGCACAGCAATCAAACGCCACAAACATAAATATTGCTACTGAAAAACATTCCATTAGTAATATGCTTCTTTAAGACATTAGTCACATAGAGAAAAGTAATTTATATCACTAAGCTGCACACAGTAACAGCATTTAATCATATTTTAGAAATTAATTGATATTTATTGATGCTCTCATTGAACAAAGTGGACAAAATACCAAAAAACAACAATAGAAGGACTTTTTCTTTGGAACTTGTTGCGACAATAAATAAAAAGTCCTTATAAGACCATGATATGTGATAAACAATATGATAAATGCAAACCCCTGCATGAACTTAACCTTAATGATTAATGATTTCCCCCCTGGGATAGAGGTATAAAAACACCTGATATCTTCTGTAGTTTAACCCTTTTCCTCAGCCTCTCCTGAACATTTAATGTGCATCCCACTCCGATACCCTCAAAGGATGAGGAGACGATGGAAAGGAAAGTATGCCGCCGCATAACTACCCCAGCCTCCATTCATCTGCTCCTCAGCTTCTCTCCATCCCTCTACTCAGAGTCTTTTTAATTTGCCAACACAAAGCTGCACTGCTCCTGCCTTATCTCCCTCTGGTGTGTGTCTGGCCCCGATAGCCACAGATTCCCACCACATAGTTCTCCGCCTCTTTGTTTAGCCATTTTGTTTCGCTCTGAAATCCAGTTGGGGTACATGTTCTTTATTTTTTATTTTTTTGCATTGCATTTGCTTTGAGTGCTCAGACTTTAGATTGTTTTTGAACGAGAAATGAATGTATATATTTCTGGTAATATATTAGTGAACTCCTTGGTGAGCTACGGTTAGGATTTGTAAGAGTAATTATTATTTTTTTTTTTTACTGAAACACACCTGCCCATGAATCGGGTCGTCGCTGCCCTCCTGTTCGGATGAGTAGCTCTCTTCCTCTTCTTCAGAATAATTGTCAATGTCTGGGGAGCGATCTAGAGAAAGCAGAACGAACCGTAACAGCAGCTGGAAGATGAGAGCAAAACGGCAGAGCTGTTTCGATTTCAAAAAAGGAACAACGAAAAGACAAGCATCCGTACCAGACATCTTCGCTTTGGGTCCCTCGTGGTCGATGGGCTGGCTGGACAGGGAGTAGACTCTGATCTCGGCGACGGGGACAGAAGCATCCTTCAGCTGGCTGTGGAGCCCCAAAACCTGGGCCCCCTCGCTGGGGTGCTGCATCACCTGCAGGGTGACGGAAGAGGGAAGAGTTTGTGGGTTTTCACCATTTATCAGATTAAGCTTCTGCTTTTTTTGGTCAAAGCACAACTTTGTTCTTTTACCAACAAAATGGAGGTCACAGTGTCTTGCAAACGTATTCACAAGCCTTGAACAGTTCACCAATTTTGCCACTTTGCAACTGCAAACATAAATATGTTTTACTGGAATTCTATGTGGCTAGTAATGAAAACGATTAATTGTATGAATCGTGATTAATCATTTATTGAAATAATCGTCAACTAATTTAGTAATTGATTAATTGTTAGTATACAGACTAAAAAAAATGGAAATTGCTGAAATAATACTCAGAGGAGTGTGCAAAAAATATCTACAATTTTCATGCAATATTAAAAAATAAAGAAATCTTTGTTAATATGTTCCAACCAGGACTCCTCAAGTAAAGATAGTTTAAGCTTTTCACAGTTCAAATTATGTAAAAAAAAAAAAATAAATAAATAAAAACACAAAAAAAATCTTTGGCTATGCAACCATAAATTGGTTAATCCTAAAACAGTCAGGCGGGAAGAACAGAACTTCTCATGTGTTTATGTTAGAAGTAGTTTTTACCTGCAGATGCATCTTTTGCTGCAGATGATCATGCTAACACTAGGGAATAAAATGTCTGTTTTTTTTATTTAAAAAAGGAGTTTAATTATTTGTTTATTTGTATTTTTATGCACTTCTAATCATGCATTCTGGAAATCTGGTCTTTACGGACAATAAATGCCCACTGTCCTCCATCCTCTAGCTGTGCCTCTGTTCCATTGATTCAGATTGCTGCATTGCAAAGCAGTCAAGGATTAATGCAAACCAAAACAAAGGAGGAGGAAACACAAGCGATTCATAGATTTTCCTCATGTCTGCGGCCAACAGCGACATTTCTTCCTTTCCGTTTGGGAGTGTGTGTCTACTGACTGACACCCCGTCTCTCTCAGCAGTCTGGTCACACTGACAGAGTTAATGAAGTCTGAGCAGCTTATTATGAAGACAGCCTTGGCCACAGATTAAAGAGAGACATCACAGCTATACATCCATCCGCTTGGCTCGCTCTGTGCCCTTCACATGTATCGAATGCTGCCAGGAGCTCGAAGAACTTTGCTGCTGTTGCTAATTTTAACCGTTTTTCCACGCCGAAGAACAAATTATGCAAATCTGACAAACTGCACAGACGCACAATGTGCATAGTTAATGAAAAATACTCCCAATCATCCGTCTGCTTTTGTTTTTTTGTTTTTTTTTTGTTCATTTTTAATTTACCGTCCAGAGGCCGGAGCCAGTGATGGATTTGCTGCAGGTTCGTTCTTTGAAAACGACAGAAGAGCCTTTTAAAATCCATTAAATTTCCACCTCTGCCTCGGCTGCTTTAGTCCATTACGCTGAACCGCAGCACGTAACAAATTCTCTCCTAAAATACACTTCTTATCCGGGCGATAATTGCGGCATTTAAAACAAACCTCCCTCATTCTTTTCCCTACTGGCACAGTGCTAACGGTGAAGAAAAAGCAAAACAAAACAGAGGCACACATAGCCCAGGCTGCATGGAGCACGGCAATAAAGAACAACCTGAGCTTTGCGAGGCTGGAAACCTCTTAAAACTAGGCATAAAATAATCCCTTTTGATATGATTTTAACTTAAATGGAGCAAGCAATTACAGATAGTTAGGATCACTGCCTTTCTGAATCAGCTCAGTGACTGAGTGATCACTTCCTGTTAGGAAGTTACCAACGACTTGACACTGGGGCATAGGCTTCATACAAGAGCATGCCACACTTTTCAGATTGCATTTGTATAAAGAGGTCGAAAACAATACTGTACATCCTTTTCGTCCCACTTCACAATTCTGTCTTATGTTGAGTAAAATCTCAATGGAGTTAATTTTTGTAGCGTGACACAATGTGAGAATGTTCCACAGGCTGTAAACATAATGAGTTCAAGCCTTTCTTGCAAAGAGAGTTTGCATTTGTGACTCTTGCCCTTTTGTGGAACAATTTGCGGCCAACTTGTCAGTTGAAAGAGCTTCATGCAGAAAATTTGTCTTTATTTTATATGCAGAGACGGCCGGAGGCAGAAAGCAGGCAGCAGCACAGTAGAGTAACCCTCCATTTAGGAGGGGGAAGGCCTCTCATCCGAGCTGACAGTCTGATACAGGGTGGCATGTACGAGCTGAGCTTATGTCGCTCTTGTAGTTTCATGCACTTGAAAGAGTCTTGGCTAATTTTAGAGCACGTAAACATCCTCAGGAGCATATCCATTACCTGATGAAGTCTGCGTTCTTCATCTTTTCTGGGCTTTCTCAGCTCCAATCTGAGATATTGCTATTTATTCAGGAAATTTCCTGCAGTGAATAATTTTGACTTTTACTTTTACACCAGGCCTCTGAAAGCAACATCCAGACATTTATAGCAAATAATGAACCTCCAAATGCTAACACACAGGTACACACACACACACACACACGCACACACACACAGTAGATCCAATCCCTTTTGAAACAGCTTCACATTGCAGGAGGGAGACTACACAGGGAGCTAGTGGCAGAGGAGACTTAAACCTAATTGGAAGTTTGATGTATGGTGACATTTGTTGAGGCCATAAAGAGACAGCCAGGCCAAAGATTGAAAACTGGCGTCTGATTTTTAGTGCGCTAGCTTGAATTGAGTTACGACGAAGGTTAGCATTAAATAGGTTTCCAGAGGCCGGAGGTAATTGAAATTCTCCAAAGGTAGGAAGTGGAGAGAAGAAAGAAGTGGATGTAGATGACAGTATAGCAGCAGCATTTTCTATGGCTTAACAGGGTTTCTGCAGGTTTCACCAACTCAAATGTAAGACTTTTTAAGACAGTTATGAATGAAAATTAAGACGTGTATCACGACTGAAATGTACAAAAGAAAATGGCATAATTTGCACTTTAGTTGTGTCAAACATTTTTGCACAGATTGAGAATGAATCCAACATTGCACAGGTTGGCAACAAAAGTTTGCTAGCACCCAAGATGAATGTCGTTCAGCTAATTGGTGATGATGCAAAAATGCTAGCCAGTTAGCAAATGCTTACCAGCAGCTAGTTAGCGTTAGCCTCAACAGCTTCCTGTGACAGAATGTAATGAAGTCTTTGTGTGACTCAAACTTTTTGCCTGACAGAAAAGTCCTACAAGAAAAATAAACTAAATAGAATATACATCCTGCGACAACAAAATTTAAGACCTGTGATTAACGTATTCAAGGCCAACTTCCATATTTTCTTATGAACGTAATACATTTTGAGGCCTTAGTTTTAGGTACATAAATGTAATACTTTTTAAGTCAGACACCCTGATTAAGGTGTCCAAATTGACCAATGCCATGTTGCTGATGTGAAATAAACAAATGTATTATCTTTAAGTTCAATTTTCAACAGCAAAGTACAAAGAAATATTTATCCATCGGAATGACATTGCAAAAATAATTTTTTCAGACTCAGATCTCCAGTTTTCAATTATTTTTAGCTAATTTTACAACCACATAAAAAAACATAATATATAGAGAATTAATTTCTGATAGTTCTACAGATATCAGGCTTGAAATGTGGATGGTTAGATGGGCAAACTGATAAAACTGATACAGCTTTAATAAATGGAAAGAACTAAAATCATAAAGATTGATTTTTTTTCCCAAATTGTGTATGAACTCTTTTTTATTAATGGCAAGCATCATAACATAATATTGACATTTGCCAGAAGCTCCACGCCAGTCGAGTTTGTTGGTGGAGCAAATATTTCAAAAACACTTCTCAGGAAAAATGTGATATAAAAAAAAATAAACTACAGTACATGGCAGAAAATGTAAATACTGAAACTAAAATAAAATCTAAAAAAATGTAACAAGTCAATGGAGCGAAAAAAATTAGCAGCATTCCTGAGGCGCCTCTTCCTGAATGCTGGAAAGCGACACTTTCTAAAATGAGCGCTGACTGTTTTAGGGTATAACTTATGGTAAATAAAAGGAGTGAAAGTGCGAAAAAGGAGAATCAGAACTCTGCTGTGTGATTTTGATTGAATTACCTCGGCCATGTTGATGAGCCCCAGAGCCAGGGTCTTGTAGCCCAGGATGGTCCGGTTCTTGTATCTCTTCCGCCGCTGCAGCATGATCTGAAGCTTGTTGGCATCCCTCTTCAAGAAATGTGGGTACTGCAGATACAAACAAACACACGCACACACACACACACACACACACACACACACACACACACACACACACACACACACACACACACACACACACACACACAACTTACAGGTGAGCAGATGAACTGCTATATGGGTACATAGCGATAAAACAATTACACTGATGCCTTAATAATTAGATGGATCTTAATGGGTTGTTGCAGGAGACTTTATCACCTCCTGAATTTCTCCATGTTCTCCCCCAGCACCAAACCACTTAGTCACATCCAAACTATGACATAACCCATCATTAAGGATCTCACCGGCTGAACTATAATTGGAACAAACTGGCTCCTGGAACAACGTTGAAAGCCATGACAAGACTCTGCTGCTTAGTTTTAATAGGCTTCTCCGCTGCTGCAGCGCTGCGGACACTATGGCCGGTTTAATGTATAATGTATAATGTCTGGCTCAGTGCACACGCCACAATCCACAGGGAGACACTCTCTGACCTTTTCACAGCGTTCAGCACCGGGAGAATAAGGATGGGATGATTTGGAGCAGAAGAAACACTACGGGGAAGTAGATTAACCGTTCTCTGCATGAGTGCACAGAGTATATGTCAGAGAGAGGCAAATGTGCATAATCTCCATATAAATAACACAGGATATTATTTTTATTTTTTTTAAGTTTGGAAAACTGCAGCAGACTGGTCACACTACCAGCAGGTGCTTTTTTGTATTTGATGAATAACAGAGTGGGGGCGTGGCGGTTGCCTGATCGGTGTGAGTGTTTGAGTCTGTACCTGCAGGGAGAAGGTGAGCTGTAAGTCGGTCTCCGTCAGTCCTGCAGAGGAGAGCAGGATCTCATTGGAGCGCAAGATCCGTTTAGAGCCCTGATGAGGAGACGGAAAGAGGAGATGAGTGAATCTGAAGGAAACGATTTACTGTTGCACAGAGAAAGTCCTAAACTGCACAATAAAACTTAGTGGAGAGAAACAACGCTGGAAAACAGAATATATTGGCTTATAAAGATGGAAAACGAGGCAGACATCAACAAGAATATTTATAGTACAATGCCTTGAAAAACTAGACAGACACACAGAGAGGGAACTTTTCTTCTTTTTTTAGCATGTTGTCAATTTAGAGCTACAATCTTCAGTGTTTTTTTATTGGGATTTAGTGTTATAAAGCAACAAAAAACAAATGAGTGGAAGTAAAATTATCTGTCTTCTAAACATCTTTGATAATAAAAATCGGAAAAGTGCGCCATGTTATGCATTTTATTTTTATGTATGCTCTCCGGACCACCTTTAATTGCTCCTCTGGGGATAAATAAAGTTTTAGAATCAAACTGAATTATTATTTGGCCACTTTTACTTCGATATGGTTACATACATTCCAGTGCACTGCTTTGACCAACATGCAAAATGTGAGCAACAACCCAAATCTGAAACTGTGCTTCACCCTGAACGTATTACCAAAGCTTGCCACACTTTTCAAATTTGTGTGAAAACTGACAACCAATCCAGAAAGGAAACAATAGTGAAATTTGTGGATTTAACATGACAAAATGTGATAAGTTTGTAAAGCCGTTTTATTTTGACATTTCTGACTTCATGTATGTTAACTTTACCTTCCCCCCTCTGTCTGAATCAGCTGCCGGCTAGAAGTAAGGCCTACACACACTAAGAAACAAAGGTTTTCAGCTCTGCTATGTCTCTAGGTAATTTAAAGTAAGCGTCCTTGGCAGAGTGTCGGGGAGGAAGTGCATCCAGACCCAATAACCTGCCTGGAAAAAAACAATGACAAACTTTCCAGAAGGAAAAAAATACAAAAAAGGAATTTTTTTTTTTGTTTGTTTGTTCAGCAACTTGGAAACATCTACTGGGCTACTTTTTTTTCTTTTTTTGGCTCTCTCAATAGAAGCAAACTTCAAGCCTTTAAGTCCTATAATTGGATTCTCCTGATTAAAGCAACAGAAATAATTGCTAAATGCAAGCAAAGTTAACTAAGGAAAACCTTGTTTGTAAGATTTAAGAAAGACACGGCCATTTTGTTTGGCTCAGAGTTTTTGTCTAGTGAGAAGTTAAGTAAACGGCGACATTTTCTTGGTTTCGCCCCTGAAGCTGTTGTTGCCGTCGTACCTGCAGCTTGACGGCGATGACCACCGAAGTGAGATCTTTGTCCAGCTCCTTCAGCATGATCAGCTTCTTCAAGGTCAGGTTGAAGAGCCTGCAGGAAAAAAAAAAAACAACATCATGAGATCATCTCCAATTTTCAGCGTATTCATGGCGGCTTAGCCTGAGTTCACAGTAAAAACGAAAATGATCAACAAGCCAAAAGCGATCCATTTGTTCCCCACAGAGCTCAGCCCTTTGAAGAGGTTCTTTGCGAGAGAGATTAACCACTTTGATGCCACTTTTATCAGCCTCCCCTTAGATTTCTGTCTGGCTTATTGCCTCATTTATACCAGCGGGCATCTTCTGACAGGAACAGAAATCGCAGCATCTTCTAAAGTAAAAAAAAAACAAAACCCCCCCCCCAAAAAAACTGATGTACAAAAAGATGGATTCTTATTTATCATATTATCTAGAATTGAAATAAGGACTGATTTTCAAGATGAGTTGCTCCAATCTTAAAATTGGGTCAGATTTTTTTTTTTACATTTGCAATTTAGTTACAAACTTGGCAAAGATGCACCTTTAACAAGGACTGCAAAATATATTACAAAGCTAAAAAAAATACATCAATTGATTTTTATTATATTTACTTAAAAAAACAACACAAAAAAGCATAATTGCAAAGTGTAAAAAAAAGTACAATGTCCTTTTTCCAATCATATGGGATGATTTGGACTTTGACTAGACCATTCTAACACATGTTTGTGCTTTGATCTGAATCCTTCCACTGTAAACTTGTCTGTATGTTCAACATTGTCAGACATACATGAGAAAATTTGTCACTTGGGTTACTTGCCTTTTATTTCATAATTATGTGCTACTTCTTACATGGCAGTTAAATTCCACTAGTAATAATATTTTTAAAAAAAAGTTTCTGGTTATAATCTGAACAAAGACATGCTACCACAGGTCAATTCAATCCTATATCACTGAGATTATGAGAAATTTTTATTCTAAAAAACATGAAACTCAGCAAATGAAGCATTAAAGTCTATATCTGTTTAATTTCAGGGTGAAGTCTAACAAACTGTTCTGCTACGGTGCGAAGATTTTAATTCCTCCCTCCGAAGAAGCACGTTTGACTCAAATGAAAACTGAAATTAAAAGGAGGCGTCGAAGGCGGCTCAGCAGTTTATCTGACAAGATGCTGCAAAGATTCTCTCCAGCCCACGACTCAGACTGAAAATAGTTTTGCTATTTTTGTTGGGAAGTTAAGTCTCTTTTATTTCCCCGATTGAAGATGACAATTACGTCAGAACACCGCCAACAATGCCCTCGAACCAAAACTGCGACTCTTGGCGTTGAAGGAATGAAAGGGAATGAACTGAAGGCCAAAGTCAAGCTGAGACACTTGAACTGTTCAAAGGCACAAAGAGGTACGTCTTCTAAGATGTACTGTAAGGGCTGAAAGTGACTCAGACAAACCCGAGCTGAGAGTCAGGGGGTCAACAATGAGGAGCGAGACAGAAAAAATACAATAAAACAGAAAAACTGAAAAATTATTAGAGAAAAGATGGGGAAACCAAGAAGAAATAAAGAAGGAAGATTTTAATTTTAAGTATTATGTATTTATTGGTCTCTTTATTGTTCACCTTCTTAGTCTTACTGGCTCTTATATGTTTTTGATTGACAAGTTTTGTGTTTTTAAAGCATTGGAATTTCGCATCACACAGTCTAGATAAATATTAATCACCGTTTTTTTTTGTGATTTGCTGTGAAACTTAATTGCCCGTCGGGACGTGAATAAAGATCTGAATATGAAGCTGTCAGACAAAGAGAGAACGAGACATCAAAACCAGGAGAGATAATAAAAGAAGCGGACGTGACAATGATGGCTGACAGTCTCAACAATATGAGAAATAAAAGTGAGGGGAAAAAAATACTCCTTTTCTTTTGTCATAGAAGTAAAAGACCTACATGGATACATCACCCAGAGATGAAAAGGTCACATGATGACATATGTGGAGAACTTCTGAAACCCAAACACACGGAGTCAACATTAATAACCGCTATGAAGATTAAAGGCAGAGCGAGTGGACAGAAAACTCACTCTTTTTCATTCGAAACACATCTCTCCCAATCCTCCGCTGCCTCTCATCTCACCCAGACCTTCCACCAAATCCTCTCCGCTCACCCGCTTTCATCCCTCTCTAAGTGCTCGCGTTCCACGCGCTGAAAGGGGAAACTTTTCTTTGACCGCTGATGAAACGGCTGAGACGACTCAGCTGCGCACACTTTGAGCATCTCTCCTTGAAGCTGAGGCTTTCCGGCTCGCGATAAAAATGGACAACACAAAAGGGGGCTGAAGCTATGAATACAATCAAATCAATTTTTGCTTACTGATAGAGATGGGGAGAGTTAAGTGTGCATCCAGCATCGGACTATCTTTAAAGTGCTTCAGTTGGGTTGTAGCACTGCATCATGGCTTAAGGGCATTTCTTCGAACTCTCTGTTAGCAAAACACCTTAAAACATCTTTGAAGATGGAAAAATAAAACAAAAATCACATATTTTAAAAACCTCAAAGCTATCTTTCACAGGGTTTCTGTAGGGTTTAACCAACTTAAATGTAAGACTTTTTTAAGACAACTGTGGATCAAATTTAAGGCCTGTTTCACAACAGAAATGTACAAAAGCACTGCAAATTTTATATAGTAGCAAGATTTTTTGCATTGAATGTGCCAGTGGCAAAGACAAATATCATCCAGCTAACTGACGATAAATTTGCACTTACTCCTGATAGATGCAAAAATGCTAGCTAGCTAACAGGGCTATGTTAACAGGTAGTTAGCGGTAGCATCAACCGCTTTGAGTAACAGAACAGAATGATGATGTCTGAATGCAACTCAAACATTTTTCTGATAGAAAAAAAATTTCAGTGAGAAAAATAAACTACATACAAACTGTCCAGCAACAACAAATTTAAGACCTTTAATGTCTTTTATTACGTATTTAAGGCCAACTTACATTTTTTATGTAAGTGTCTTCAATGCCTTGATTTTAGATATATGACTTCAAATTGCTTAGACGTTTTAAGGATGTGCGGAGACCCTGCTTTTAGTACTAGACTGTAATTTTTATATTTCCTAAAATATGAAAACCTACAGCTGAATTTTGCTCTATAAGCATCAGTGCTTTAAACTAGCTGCCATCCCTAAATTAGTCTCAGGTACTCAAGTGTCAGGCTCCAAGGTGTAGATTAAACCCAGGATTGATGGCTTCCTGACAGACATCTGTTTAGGTGCAATAAATCTTCCAGGGAATATTATTTGCCTTATATCATTTCCATTTTGAGAGGCAGCAAATGTCGTCAGCGGAAGCTGCTCGGTAAGATTATTTTTCATCAATCACAGCCCTGATGAGACAGTTCATGTTTACGAGACTGCGGGGAGCTTCATCAGGCTTCACAGCTATGAGTTATCACTGCTGAAAGTTCCTGAAACTCCTTAAAAACTGGATGTTATTGCTGATGTTAAGCATCTGAAATGTTTGCTGAGTCAGGGACGGAGGACGATTTAAAATCTCTGAAGAACCTCTTAATTTATTGCAACAATTCCAAGTGATGTTGAACATGATTACTCCAGCTATGAGTGATCGGATGATGCAACGGCTGAACTGGTTCCAAATGTCCCTGCAGATAAATTTGCAGTAAACAATACATCATTGTTGATCCACGCCAGTGTGTCCTTCTTGCACAAACTACTTTGCAGGTCCTAAAAGATTTTTGTTAGAGACTGAATTATTTTAGTAATCGATTATTTTGACAATTAGTTGGATTTAAAAAAAATAGCACATTCTACAGATTTTACATTTAAGCCTTTCTTTCTACAATATTAGAAATACAATGAATGAAACTAAAATAATTACATTTCTTTTTTAAAATAAGAAAATAAACATCTTGTTGTCTAAAATGCAACGGCACAGCATTCTGAACCAGGTGAAGCTAAAACTGTGCCACTTGAAAAGTTTTGGCTAAAACAAAGGTGTTTTATCTTACATAAAAATGTATGTTTTCTAAGTTTTTAATGCTCTGTATATTATTTTTTTCTCAGCGTATATACTCCAGTTAACGATCAATCAATTACTAAATTAGCTGACGATTATTCCAATTATCGATTAATCGAGTTAAATATAAATGTATTTTGAAAAATCCCAACTATGAGTTAAAATTGATTTCCAACTTCCAACTTCTCTTGGACTTTTTTTTTTTTTTTCTGTGTAACTTAAATCTCTTCCTAGCCCCCACTGCCAAACAGTCAGAGTAAGGTCACCGAAGCCGCTGGAGGGGAATCACATGGTAAAGGTCAAAACAGTCCGCCAACACTTCCTTTATGGTCCAGTTCTCACTTCAGGCTCGTCTCCTCAGGATCCCGTCACGGCGCCTCAGCGGCAGCCACTGCACATCATTATCAATCAGAGCAAAAAGAAATGCCAAGGACAGCTGAGGATGACTCAAAGACAGATGAATCATTGTCTGATGACAACGGGAACAGCAGCACCATCCTCGCGGGTGGAGGGTTTTGACTGGAAAATGCGAACCCAGGTTCTTTTTCCTTTCTTCCGGCACCAACAATTACGAACCAACCCGTACGCAGCGGCGATATAATTATAGGTTGCAGAGTGTAATGGCGAAAAACAACAAACCCATTTGTCTTTGTGGGAGCAAAGCTAATCCAGGATTTTGATTAATTCCCAACAGGACTGAGCCCTGTTGGAGCCAAATCTATTTTTCATGCAGATAATTGGATCCCAGCCTTGGATACTGATGGTAAAACGCTGCACTTGTTGGTGTGCAACAAATCTATTGTTGCCCTCTTCCGAGGTTCTTCTCTTTGTTTTCTCTCTTCGTCTCAGTCTGTTTTTTCTCTCTCAATTTTGTCACTCGGAATGGGAATTTGCCTCGGCAAGACGTCTGAAAAAAACTAAACAGAAAGGATTTTGGGTAGATTTTGGGTACTAAGGGACGAATAAGAGGAAGAACCATCTGTTTGGATCCACGTGATTTCTTACATCTCATTGTTAGAACAACTGTCAACAATCTGATGGCCAAACCACAACTACCACAAGTGAATGGGAATTAACTTTTGCTGAAGTTCCTCTAATGGCTACTTGTTTGACTCCAAAAAAGTTAAATGCTTCCCCTGAAAATCGTGTTTACAGTTTTTCCTTAGAACACATTAGTTTCACTTCCTCTGATGACAATCTGGATTTTGCAAGCTATTGTTTCAAAGAAACAGTAAACTAGAAGTACACTAGATTTGGGGAAGTTTATTAGGGAGAACAGTGGAGAATAAAATAGTTTATGTTCATTAAAAATAATTCATTTTGATTAAATAATGTGGATATGAATTAGTTCTCTGGGGTTGAATCTGAAAATGGACGACAAGATTGAGATTTCAAAGTTCTGAAGGGTTCATGCATTTGAGTTTTAGGTTTTTGCATCAGATTTCTCCCTCTGAAAATCTCAGGTACTGAGATTTTGTGTTGATTTGGTTGAAGAAAATGCTATTGTCTGTCACCTATCAGTTTGCTGTGGATGACCAGGAGACAGTAAGGTAAATCTGGGTGTCATGATGACTATGCCAATAATACAAAATATTGGAATAAAAACACTTGAGTTTACAGTAGATGCCAAGAATTTATTGATCAATAAATCAACCCAGTGCATGAGTGGTTAGTCGCTTCACTGTTGCAAGTCTTCAGCTTTTATCTTGTCAAACCAGGTCACTTTTTTTATGGGCTACACAATGAAAAGCAAGCACAAGGGAGAGAGCTTGCTGAAGAATCCATTTACAGTGTGTGTGTGTGTGCGTTTATGTTGTTTACCGACTGAATACGTTTGTCGTAAAAAAAAAAAGAAAAAAAAAAAAAAAAGAAGAGAAAAACTCTCTATAAATCTATAGGACAGGCAGGAAAAAAGCCCCCTTCACCCCGAGTCTGAATCACTGCAGCTGAATAGATGCTGAATGCACCTTTGACAGATAACGCCTCGTATTTTCCCAGCAGTAGCTGATATTTGATTGTTTATTTGTTTAGAGAAAAAGGCCTGGGTGGATGAAACGAGGGGGCTGAAGGAGGCAGAGAACGGTTCGATAATGTCTGTGGGCAGACTGACCTATGATATTCTAGAAAGGCCCGTCTCTCGAGAAGCAAAAACAGCATGCTTGTCCAAGATGAAAAATCCAACACACACACACACACAAAATACATCAAATGACATTTAGTGTGTGTCATAAAAGTAAGACTTATTTAAATGATTTATTCTTTAGTCGTGTTTAAATAATGAACGCGAGTACGCTTGGTATAACAAGCTTCCAGATTAGCAATAAACTTAACTTGTTTCTCTTATAATCTAATAAATTAGATGGAGAGGAAATGCTAATTTGAACTAATACGCTACACATTAGGTAGCTTTTCATGCCTAAATAATTCATAGAATAAGAAGGGAAGTGCTGTATCCTCCAAAAGTACTCTTGAACCTGTTCATATCTTTGTGACGCTACAACACATAAACTTACATATTAAACTCTAAAAAATTTTATTTGTATTAGTATTCAGTCCCATTCAAAGTCCAAAGCCCAACTTGATTTAGGACTTGATTGCTGTCCATCGAATCTGATTGAACATTGACTATCTTCCAAAGAAGAAGGGGAATAAACTTCAGTCTCTAGATGTGCAGAGGTAGTAGAGCCAAACCCCAAAAATGAAAGGTGGTTCTACAAAGTATTGACTAAAGAGGGCTGAATACAAATCCATACCAAGTCTGATGGATTGGTGACCCTAACCAAGGTAAGGCAAGGTCTTGCCAACTGACCACTAGAGGTAGGTACTCTACCTTGTTAGAATAAGTGCGTATAAACAATGAACAGGTTTTTTTAGTCAACTTTATCCTTTTTCTCCTCCCTCTTCATTCTCCTTGCACGTCATTTTTCTTCTTTAAGACCTGTCTTTTCTATTATCGCACACTAGCCATCTTCCTCCTTTCCTTCCTTCACACTTGATCCAACTCTTGTGAACATAACTTCACCTCTTCCCTGACTTAAAGACTACAAGAAGACAACTGCTGTCCTCCCTCCCTTACATAACGGTAACTCTCCTTCCCCAAAGCGCCTGCTTCATGTCGTCTCCTAAAGTAACACGCCGTTCCCTCAGAGGTGCTGATCAAAGCGGTGTCGGGGCCCGTCACCGTCCAACCTTCCCCTTTTTACGAGCTGCTTCGGTTCGTCTCCTTCAAACTCATTATCATTCCATCACATGGATTAGTCTGTACAGAACACAAAGCCGGGCCAAGGCCGTTTCTCATTCAGACAACAGAGAAACACACTCACTTAGGTCCAATGTCTTACAGATGATAGAACGCACAAGTTGCAGGCCAGATAGCAGAAAAAGGAGTCAAGGTCTTCAGCTTACACCACCTAATTAAAGCAGTTTACATGAGTAACTCCAACGTACCACTTAAAGCAAGTAAGCTACATTAAGACAGATAAGTATTTACGTCAAGTTATACCAAGGCTTTAAAACAATGCATATTCAGAACAGCTAAAGGTTTCAGTCATACCATTCCTGCATTCAAAATCCTTTAAATTAGGTATGAACAGAAGTGCTAATGTGAGTAGTTTTCTCCAGATGCATGGACAAAAGAGTAACACAATGCTGCCCCTCCCCCACCTGTCACTGCACAATTAAATAAGATAAATAAGGGAAAATTTCATGATCAAGGTCACTCACTGTTCTTGAAGAGCAAAGCATACATAATTGGAAACAACATCAATGAGTAAACATTAAACATTTCCTTGTGAAGTCTTAGTGATGCTCCTGGATTTGATGAATGTGTATATACATATAAAGTTGAAACTATGATGCCCTTCCTTGCATGCTCAATTCAATTTTACTTTTGAACTACTGAAGAATTATATATAATCTTCAAATTTCAGTGAATAAACCATTACATGCATGTGCTTACGCAACACGATAGTAATCATGTTTTTAGGTTGGACTTTTTTTTACTTTTATGCAAAAAACAGTAACCGTTTTTGTTTAACAAGGTTTAAAAATGGAACATTTAACACGAAAATTGGCTTTTATTTCAACCCTGCGGCTCACACACAATTGAAAACTCCTAACACACATTAATTGCAAGCGCTGCCCTTATTAAAAAAGATCAATGACTTAATAATATTCATATTAGACTGTATGCGGTGTGGGATCTGTGTAAACACCTTTCTACGCACTGACTGTGCTTCACCTTGATTGCAAACAACAACATAAAAGTGTTAAAAGCAAAGAAAATGACTGTTTCACTAATTACCATAAGAAAATCTGCCAAACATGCAGCCAGACACTAAAACAACAGGTAAACCTACACTGACAGAAAGCATAGTCTAGGCTTTGATCCTCGGCTGCTGTGTGTTTGTCTTTGAAAGTGGATGTGTGTGCGTAATGCTTAAAGTGAGAGTCAGAGCTTATGTGGCTCAAAAACCTCTAATGGGCAGCTTTTGATCCTTGAGGGCATCAATAAGATCATCGGCAGTCCCCACAACTAAAGTGAATACACAAGGACTCATACAAATTAACCTGCCCATTAAATCCAGAAAGCACTCAGACAAAGAGAAAACTAAACAAAACCAAAAAGAGTTTTGACTGGGTACAAAAGGAAGAAAAACTACGACAGAATAAACATCTAGAGTGGATGCTTACAGGCAGCCAAAATAACAAGCACTTGGTTCATCACAAACATTCCTAAAATAGCGCCTGGCTGAGTGGATCCAGCCTCTAAAGATGTCAACATAGCAAGGCAGAATGCATTTCCCTCGCTGACTTTTATAAGACGTTTTCATATCAGACGGCATAACTTATGCCAGGCTCTCAGTGTGTATTATAACCGAGGAGCATGAGGAGTAGGACTTGAGTCTCTAAAACATTAACAGATTCTGTAGCTGCTAGCTTGAACCGCAGATTGCTCATTTAGCCGGAAAGGATTCTGCAATTAAGGTAATAACTTAGATGAAATTCTGAATAGCTACGAGTCCAAGAGAGCAGAAAGTAGGGCCCTGTTCCTGTCATAAAACTTAATGTTCCCGTTTATTTTTCTCATTCGTTTTCTTCACTTAGCTTTTTAATATTAGATAACCTGTCAAAGGATGTTAAAATACGGAATACAAAGCAACTTGTCTGCGGCGATACCGGTGTTGAGGACATGCTGAGGACAGAATTAGCTTTAAAAGAAGAAGGAGGGGTAGGGTCCAATACACACTGTTCAAAACACCAAAAAAAACCACTCACCAAATAAATTAACAGTGCATTACTAGCAAACAAGGTAACTTTTTAGCTTGGGTGGACATTTAATCATATTGTTTATCATTTATCATGATAAATTTATTGTCAGAATAAGAATCTTTATTGTCACGATAAATTCCGATTAATGTTTAAAAAACCAAAACTTTGTTGTCGGGATTGTTTTTCGAACTGTTTGTTCATTGAGAGTATTAATAAATACCAATAAATGTTATGTGACCGGTTTCTTAAAGAAGCGTATTACAAACCGGTATGTTTTTTCAAGAGTAGTATTTGTTTGTGGGGATATACAATCCAGTCATGCAGTTACCTACAGGTAAAGTAATGCAGAGATATTAAAGCCATGTTTATTGTTACCACAAAATACCATGCTAAAGCTCTAAATCAATATTGTACACCCCTATTGTTTCGGTCTATTATATTTTTGAATGATCTTATCTTGAGGGTGAAAAAAAAACAAAAAACAACTCAGATAATTGTACATTTCAAGAGAGAATAAAGTCAAACATTACAAGTTTTGGGAATTCCTTTAAAACCTCTGGAGATCATTGGGCAAAGAAGGACTCCTCATAAAATATATCTCATAAAACTGAGTATCCTCCTTATCAGATAGTTTTAAATGTCTTCAATCAGGGGCTTCTTCTAAATCGCTGTAATACAGGCTGCTCCAAAAGATCCTCCCTTCCAACAACCACAACCACAAGCCTCTACAACAAGTCTTTGAAGAAACTTCCTTCCTTTGTTTCAATTCAGTATGGATCTCGTTTTTAAAGCCACGGTTCAGTACTTATCCATCAAGGTCAACAAAGAGGTGGGCAATGACATCTATTTTTTGATGCACTGACATTTTCACATGGACAATTTTGAATCCTTTAACATTTTTAAATATTTCTAAATGAGCTGTTGCAGAATGTACCAGACAAATGGCAGATCAGTGGAGAGATTTAGCTTTAGTTACAGAAGTGAAAATACAAATTCCTCTCAATCCCTCTTCTCTGAACAATGGCTCACAGACAAATTATTCTAGGGTGAATGTAAGTAACTGTATCTTTTCTTGTCTAAATTGAATGTTCGACCCCTTTTTTCTACCCTCAATGTCAGCTAGGACAGACTCCCCACTTAAGCAACCTTTCACAAGATGAAGTGTTTACAGATAATGGACATACGAACGATTAAATCAATGAAGTGCCATCATTAAAGGCAAGGATAAGCGCTCTCCTGCATATTGTAGGATAATCAGCATTTTCAGCATCAATACATGCCTGGAAAACACTAAAAACACTTTGCGGAACAGGACAGGATGGACATTCTGTTACAGTTCGCGACCCCGGGACGGCCTTCCTTCAACTGAAGCCCTCTCTGATGAAATCCAGCCAGGCTGCAGAACAGAATGAGTCAGAAAGCTCTGCAGTCTGCTCTGCTTCTCTTCCACAAGCCTCTGACAGTTTTGTGACAAACAATGAGCTTCAGGAGGAGGCCGGGGGCTGGGGGAGGTTTTCTGCACATCAGATACTTGTGACACGGGGGGCGAGAAAGCTGTAAGGCTCAGGCATGGAGCATTTGGCAAAGGTGATTGCACATCGTCGGGCTTGGAGTGTACGTGCAAGCTGCAGGTGTTACAGCCTGAGCAGGTGATTGGGATGCTGGTCACATCAGCATTCAGACTCCAGTGAGGCTCAGGCTGCCCTCCATCCTCACTCGGAGTGGTGCAGCAGATTAATGCTGGAGTATCAGGAGAATTCTCCTATTTATGAAGGCATTTTTTATGATATCTTCTCATGGTTAATTTGCAAATAGTCACTTAATTTCCTCATGTATGTCTTAACTTAGCTTTGTATATTTCAACTTTAACTGGTGAAGGATTACATATGTATTGGTCCAGCCTAGATAGGTATCATTTGGCTGAAATAATTAATCTGGATTATTCAGCATAATTCAATTAATTGTGATTAACTGACTATTGAAATAACCATCACCAAACTTAGTAATTGATCAATTGTCAACTGGAGTATGAACTTACGAAAAGCTGTACAAAATCTATACATTTTACTTTTAAGATAATACAAAAAACCATCTTTGAATATAACATAAACCACACAATAATAGTGTAGTTTTAGCTTCACTCCATTCTAGTAGACACATTTTGCTATTCAATTATTCAATTATCCAAAAAATGAACAGATTAGCTATGTTATTGCATTTTAGGCAATATAATGTTTATTTTCTTATCTTAAAAAGCAATTTCATTATTTGTTTGGCATCTCTCAATGTGTTTCTGACATTGTTTAAAAAGACTGAAGTGGTTAAATGAAATATCTGCAGAATGTGCCAATTTTTTTATCCAATTAATTGATTACCAAAATAATGGTCAGTTGTAGCTCTAATCCAAAGAGAAGTTTACATTCAACAACTGTGACTCAGTGTGGAATAGAAAATGAGTCATAAGACAGACTGAACATTAGTGCCGCATCTGGCTGGGCTCGTTTATTAAATAGATCATTGTTATTAAAAAGTTATATTCAGAAACGCAAATGTCAGGTGGGAAGAATCCATTCAGAATGGCCTCTGACTCAGAGTCAGAGATATTGAGGTCATGTTTGATTAACTGATTTGCTGCCAAAAGAACCACAGCTCTTTTTAATTTCCTTCATCCAACCTACTGAAATCAGCTGAAAATGTACAATTTTGTGTCACAAATCTGCCCCCAGAAAATGTTTAATTAAATCTGTTAAATTACATGCAAGTCATTCCCGATTAGAGATCAAGCTGCTGCTGTTTCGACAACTCCTTTAAAGAATTCAGCACCATTAAAATCTTTTCAAAGCAACATAAGATTGAAGTTGGATAGTAAGGTTTGCCTTCTCAAAACCATTTTTTTAATCTGATTGTTGAATCTTTAACCTTCAGGATACTCAAACTATAGTTAGAGAAAATAATTTTGGATCAAAGTCGCCATCTTCTCCTTTTTATAGGTGTATCTGATTGAATTCCTCCCACAGTTTTTGAGACGGACTTCAAAATCAATCAGCACAGTCTTGAGGCATTGAAGGTCAAAAGTTATCAAAGGATTTTTCGTACATCAAAGCATGTGGGCGTGGCTTAGTGTCAAAATCTGACTATTTGCCATAAAACATCCAGGTGCAATAACTTCCACAAGGTCACAGCTGCATCAGACTTTCTATGTCTCACTACAGACCAGCCCTCATCACATTCATGTGGTCAGTTGGTGACAAACTGCCCACTTCCAATGGGAAGTCTTTTATGCTGGATGTCTTACTTTTACTCTTTGATTCACCTCGGTTTAAACCTGTAAACCCTAACCCAATCATATAATGACATGATGAATTCTGTCATCTGTGTGGGCGTGGCCAAATGGCGAATTTTAACACCTTGCTGTACGAATACGGTTGTCTCTAAATCGTACAGGCTTGATTTACACCAAGCGTTTATGATTGACTTTTGTGAACCTCTAACATGTCCAATAGCATTAAACTGTAATTTGCCTCCACTGTGCCCCCTAGGTTATTCCATCGGCTAGATCTCCTTAGTACATCAGTCGTTCTGCACCAGATTTTTTGTGCATCATCAGGGAGTACTACTGAACACCTTGATGCGCATTGCCTAGAAAACAGGTGCAGGAACTGCATGAGAGCATCGGCGGTGGCGAGCGGATGGCATTGCTGAATCTCCCGCGGTCGCCGTGAGTTCAGAGCGGAGCAGAGTTGCGAGGGCCATACGAGCTGCTTGCAGCTTTAATTCTCTGTTTATTTTATTTAGCAGCTATGGTTTAAAAGTTTTAGACCAACTCCAAACTGTGTGAAAATGTAGAGGTAGAATGGATTCTTTATGAAACTGCCTCGATCTCGACTCCTGACCGCAGGAAGGAAGGAAATAGCAGAGCAGCAGCTCCAACCCAGACATAATTTATGACTATTTTAAAGCAGTTTGGCTCTAAAGCTGAATTTAAATCACTCCTTACTCTAAGGAAATCTATATGAATTAAGCGAGGTGTGTTTCATTGGAAGCCACCATGCGCATACAAACAGCCGCCTCGGTGTGTCTGTCTCATTCAGACTTAAAATCAGTGTGATCAGCCATCCTGGACAGAAGCATTTGCTTTAATCTCTATCTCAGAAAATAAATACTGACAGATATTTTAACATTAGTGGTAAAATTCTGTTAAGAAGGATTTGACAAATATATACAAGTACTGCCTCTCTCCTGTGAAGATGCAGAACGAAGTCGTCCATGCTTCCTTTGATTGATGACTTCAAGAAAGATTGGTGGATTTTATTATTTGAATGCAAACTCAGTAAAAACACTAAAATCCAACTGAAGTGTTGTGTTTGAAAAAAACCCCACAGGATTGAGAAATGTGTTATCACAATAGCACTGTACACATTATGCATTGAGCAAAGAACTGCTTGGCAATTAATCAATTGCTAGCATTAATTATGGTAGTTTTGACCAAAACCACAGAAAATCATATGTTTTCAGTGTATCGTGCCTCCCAACTGACATGTAATTTAACAGAAAATATTTACTACAGAGTAAAAATTAGAGTATTAATAGATACATACAATGCTGAGGATACTGAACCAATGAGAAATGCTTAGCATCCTCCCACAACAATGCTCTAACTTTAGCTCAGATCATCTGAAAACTTCTTCTTCCTGTAGTGGGAAGAAAAACTACCCCCCAAAAAAGACCCTTGTCACTGAGTAAAGTTCTAGCCGTGGAAATGTACCCAATATGTTCAAGGAGCTTAGCAGCATTAGGATTATTTAATGCTCTCCTGTTTAAAAAAAAGTTGTTTTTTTCACATAAACACCATAAAAGCCCAATGTTTCATCCAAGGTTATCACACTGTGAGAATCTCAAAGCAGCACAACCCAGCATGCAGCTAATCATTTTGGGTCTCCCAGTTTAATATCTGATCTTAATTTTCTTCTTAGCTTCTAAAACTCTAAATCCCTGAGCAATATCAGCATCCTGATGCAACTGCACTCAGCAGAAGCTGCTTTATGGGGGAAACCTGTGGATGATATCAACATGCGGCCACATTGCAGCAGCATTAGCAGCGACAGCCCATTGGCATGATATCGCTCCCCCGTCACGGTGCTGTCCCAGTTCGCGACTGAGCAATGTTCATGCAAACAGTGCACAGCCTCTGGTCCTGCTGACACATATTGCAGACTGATAGCGCTGCCTGCTCATCACTCACTGCGAGGGGAAGCAAACATCCACGCTGAGTAGCAGCTTATTATGTACATGTAATTATTCAGGAAAATAAAAGCCGCCACATTGTTAGAAGGAGGCTTACAAAAAATACATGTTAAGACCATGTAAATATCTGAGATCTACATATCTATGTAGCCTATATTTGAGCACTTATTCTAGTCATAATCAGAGTTTGAAATTAATTTAAATATTCACCGCCTGCTCCTGGCTGGCTGTGAAGCTGGCTACTGTGCACTGCGTTGCTCCCAGGACTGAAGTAAAACTAGGGAGAACAGTTTTACTGAGCAAAAAGGGCGAAAGAAATGTACCTAAGGAAGGTTAAGTTAAATGCATTTTTAGTTCAAGCCTGTGAAAACTACCCTAATATTAAAGCATGTTGCATTTGAACAACTTTAAGTAGCTAATTAGCATAGTTTGGCCTTCATGCGGAATGTTTCGGATATGTTTTCAAAGCTCCCAGACTATGATATTTAGTCTGGAGTCATGCGGGAGAGGTAACATCGAACATTGCAGATAAATAACAGTGAAGGTCCAATCCATGTTCAGGAGCTAATAAATCCTTTGTCTTTTGGGAATATTGAGACATAAAGCATCACTTTCTGACTCCATCATAAAAATGCAGGTGGCTTTGGTCAGTCATAAATAACAGTGGAAATTTGATGTGATGTTAGCTGTTGCTCATTATGAGAATATGTACAGTCACTTGAAAAAGTGTACCTGTTGAGCAGATTCTGTCACATTAGGTCAAGGTCAGGTCAAGTTCTTCTGTGTGGCACATTTCAGCAACAAGGCAGTTCAAAGTGCTTTACATCATGAAAACATCATACAGTCACCAATTATGGAACAAGCAATACATATTACATTTGGTCAAATACCATTATCAAAATCTCAATGTTCCATTTAGTACTAGTCAACAAAGACTCAGCGTTTTTAGCCTCGATTTAAAAGAACTGTGTTTCAACAGTTTTGCAGTTTTCTGGAAGCTTGTTCCAGATGAGCGTAAACTGAATGATGCTTCTTCATTGCAACTGCAAACATCAATGTATTTAATTAGGAGTGATATGCTAAACCAACAAACAATTACAACATAATGTGAAGTAAAAGTATGCATGGATTTCACTTTTATATGAATAAAGAGAGTCTGCAAGGACTTTTGTTAATTTCAGCTAGTCAACACTTCATAGAATTTTCCTGCAATTACAGCTACATATCTTTTGGGATATACCGGCTTTGTGCGTCAACAGACTGAAATTTTGCCCATTGCTCTTTTGCAAAACTTCACAGATGCTCTCCATGGAATTTCACTAAGCATAGGGTGTTTGGCGAAAGACTAATGGTTTTAGGTCTATATTTTAATGCAAGAACAGGCTTTGATCTAAATAACTGCATTTGAGTACCAGCTGTATGTTTAAGGTTATTGTCCTGCTGGTGCGTAAACCTAATTTTAAGGCGCATGTGCTGAGCTCCATTTCTCTCCACTCCCTCTGAACATGGTGATGCGCTTTCTGCTTCATTTTGCACGTAGGCCAAAATGTTTGGTTTTGGTACAATCTGACCAAAGCACCTTCTACTGCAAGTTTGCTCCTCCATTGCTTGTGGCAAACCTCTTATGTCCTCCTTTCATATACTAGTTTTCTTCTTGCTACTTTTCTGTAAAGGCTAAATTTGTGGAGAGCATGACTTATAGATTAATAGTTTTCTTGTCAACTTTTTAGCTCCACCTGAGTTACTCTTAATCCTATTCTAAATCACAATAAATTACACTTAAATTTCTGGTTGGTGCACATTAATGTGCCAAAATGTGTAAGAGGCTACTGGACATGAATACCATCTATTAAAAGGTTTAGGTAAGAATTATTCTAATGTTGAATAAACTACATTCTATGAAAAATCTGAACATTCATGTCAACCAAGTTCACACCATTCTGGGGATTAAAGGGTTAAAGATGATGCATGGAACAGGGAAACTGTACTCAGGTGCTCATATTTCCCAAACCCTGATATCATAAGAGGACTTTTAATAGGGCTTCCTGGGATTAATTTGGATGCGTTCATTTACAAACATTAATGTGTCCTAGAGTTTCCACATACTTCTAAATGGCTCCACCAGTGTGTGTGTGTGTGTGTGTGTGTGTGTTTATGTCGTACCTTAAGGAGCAACCGGGCGTATTCTGACGTAGTATAAATTTTAAAATCACACGGTTTAAACATCAAAACTCATGTTTGTAGCTAATTAGAGACGATAATTCATACCGTCTGTTAATTTGTTTTATTTATATAAAATTAAATTAGTGGAAGCAGTGTCTCAAAAGCAGAATAACAAAAAAAAAAAAAAATTACCTTCCTGTTTAAGTAACCAGCAGTTGTTTGAGTTAAAATGGGGTTTGAATGTAAATGAGTGTCCTCTTGCGATTTAACCTACAAATCCCAAAGCAGACAAATAATAATAGATGCAAATATCACCTTGATACAGAAGGTGAGTTCTTTTATACAAACAGCAGACTGATTATATGAAATGTCTTTTCATCAACTAATGGAACGGCTCCTAATCTTTTGAACCACATCTGCTTTTTGCCATTTTGTTTTTTTAGGCGGCAGCTTTGAGGACAATCTAGTAAAAGTGCTTCGTAACTTACAAGCTATAAATAAACGAGCTGTGTGACATGAGTGTCAAACAGCAACTGGGGCCTTGGTTGTTTATCAGAGACTCTTGTCATTTAGTTGTTTTTTTTATCATTGTTATTTTCAGACATGAACTGAAGCCCTCTGTCATCATGAAAGGTTTTTTCTCCAGCTCTGTGGCATTTCACTTTTTCAGTGTCTTTGTGCTTGGATGTGAAGGCGGGAGTCAACATTTGCAAGTCGAGTCTAATAATAAATCAGCCAGCTAATTTACTAAACAAATGATTCCCTGAAAAGCAAATTCATGCACATTAAGGTTCCGTAAAACAACGCCACAATTTTCAACAATGCAAAACTCCTGTAAGTGTCGTTTTAGTGTGCTTCTTGCTGTGCCGTTTCCCTTTTCTTTTTTTTTTTAACTCTCTCAAGCTGTCCACCGCTGTCCGCCAACAAAAAGCAGAGCTAGCTGTCCCCCTGGCTGTCATCTCATGCCCACTCCCTGCCACCTATTCAAGGCCTGTTCCAGTTTTCCTCTGGCTAGCCACAAATCTCCATCTGTCTCTTCTGATAGCACCACTGTTTTCCCTCCAACCCAAAGCCCTGCTCTCCCTTCTGCTTCTCGCTACTTTTTTAAGTCAACTTTTAGTTTTGGTTTGATGTCAGACCTACCAGTTGCAAATGTGTGCAGTCTAATAACAATGTATCCTGAATTCGGGCTGCAACTAAGGATTATTTTAGCAATCGATTATTCTGACGATTAATCGGATTTAAAACATGTAACATTCTACAGATTTTGTGTTTGTTCACAAAAATTTTTTATGCAATATAAGAAATAAATTAAAAGATACAACTAAAATGCAACAGCAGCATTTCTTTGGTGCATTTGAAACAGGTGAAGATAAAACTAAAATTTTGGGTAAAACATTTGCAGAGGTGGTTTTATCTTCAATGCAAAATGTACATTTTTGCTCAGTTTTGGCTTAATTACTATTCTGAATATGTTTTTTTTAGCAAATGGCCTTTTTGAGTCTATGCTTCAGCTAACGATTAATCGTTTACTAAATTAGTTGGCGATTATTTCAATAATCAATTCATCACGATTATAATTGTTTAAGGCCTATTCTGAATAGATGCTTGTTTCAGTTTGTTGTGCCTCCATTAGCCATCTTTTGGTCTCAATTTATCCTTAAAAGTATCGAAGCAAAAACATGGATGAAGAATCAGTGTTAGATTATTAAATTAATAAGATGAGACAAAGCAGGATTTCATAGGGCAGGAGCAGTGACATTTAAATAACAAAGATTAGATTTTTCTAAATTATAGGTTGCCAGTCTTGTACATTGGCTGAAATGAACACAGTATCAGAGCAGACATTAATGGCTATGGTACAAGCAGCAGCACATTGGAACCGAGTACATAGAAATAAAAAGACAGAACAAGCCATCTGTGGAATAATGCATGGTGCAGACTGGAGTGTAAACCATGTTTTCTGTCAAGCCCTCTTCTAGAGAAGTGGTGGTGCTGCACAGTTGGTAGCACTGTTGCCTTGCAGCAAGAAGGTCCTGGGTTTGGTTCCCGGCCCGGCGTCTTTCTGCACAGAGTTTGTATGTTCTCCCTGTGCATGCATGGGTTCTCTCCGGGTACTCCAGCTTCCTCCCACAGTCCAAAAACATGACTGTTAGGTTAATTGGTCTCCTAGGTGTGTGTTTGTGTGTGTTCATGGTTGTTTGTCCTGTCTATCTCTGTGTTTCCCTGCGACAGACTGGAGACTCGCCCGGAACGTTAGCTGAAGATAGGCACCAGCAACACAGCACCCCAGTATTCAAGCATTTTACCTATTTGGGGACAGCTGTAGCCTCTAGCAACCCCCACAGACACAACATAGCCACTGCATCTTAATTTATTCTTCCAAAAGGGAAATCTAAATTTGCAGAAATTGTCTTGGATGGTAAAATCTGACAGGTGCATCTCCTTGTAAAATGAAGCGCCATGGACGGTTATCTTTTATTGACAACAGTATTTATAAATGCAAGCAGAAGAAGAAGAACAATTATTAGAACATCATCAAAACAAATACAATTAAGTCTGATGTGATGCTATTCTCAGATTCAAGTTCCAACTGACAGGTTGGAGGGGAAAGAAATACAGTCTTGCATAACATTTATACTACTATAGCCCAGATAATATTCCATCAAGGTAATTCTTTGCAACTGCAACTCACCACACACTGAAACTGTGATGCCAATTGTGATTTGATGTGGCGGACAGTTCCACTTGACCGCCAACCCAAAGCGGTCAAGTGGAACTGTTCGGATGACAAAACTCATCCGAACAGAAAGTTGCAGCTTCTGATTCATCTGTGGAAAGTTTATTTTCCCTGTTTTTTGAAATGCCACCACACTCAGTAACTTCAAACATCAAAGGTGTGAAGATTCCCAAGACCGTGTCGAGATATCTGAGCGGCGACCGCACAAAATCCCCAAGACTTTTTACCCTCTGAGCAGCTGGGCTTGCGTGTACACACACACACACACCCACCCACCCACACACACACACACACACACTCATCCGCTCTTGGAGCTGCTTTTGCCCGTTTAGCATTCGGTGATCTCCTACGCAAGCATGTGTGTGTTCATCGATGAATAAGCACATCAGTCTGCCAGCACATGCGTGTGGGTGCTTCAGTGAAATGGAGTGTAAATGTATGTGTCAGTCTGAGAACGTGGGCGAAACAGACAGAGAAACAGAGTGGGTGATTGAACGCTGGCATAAGTAGGTTACAGGTCGTACATAACGTGGTTGCGGTTTCCATTCGTGCCACTCAACCACATGAACAATGTGCACTATACGGGCTGATGAATGTGGCTTTCCTGTGCAGCTACATGTGTGTTTTCCAGTGACTCATATATAACAGCAGCAGTTAAAACAGATGAACTGAGTGTGTGTGTTTCTCTGCAACATGTGTAGACTTAAACTCTGCCATGGCTCTCCACTGTGTGCTTTTGCCCACAGCAGGGGGGAACTATTTGAGCATGCGACTGCGTGTAGGTGGCCGCGCGATTCAGCTTTTGATGTTTTTATACGGGGCTATCTAGTACGCACATTTGAACGTGGGCTGCAGCTGATTCCAGTTTCCGAAAGCGATAGGAGTTAACTGCGTGCGAGTGAGCGTGTTTTGGGAGATGTCAGCTGACAGTCCAATCCAAGGAGGAAGAACTTGGGACGGAGGGAAAAACGAGGGGGTTGATGTAGAGCGATAAAAGAAAAAGCAAACATCGGTAATTGGTATCCAGGAAGGGAAACCTTGCAGAAGAAGAAAGGGCGGAGACAAAAAAAGCACAAGTTTTGAAAAAGAATCTTGAGCAAAGAGAATGTGTTGAGTCACAGCTCATGAATATAATGGTGGTGAGTCAGTGAACAGGAAGAATGGAGCAGAAATGGAGCAGAGAGAATATTTGAAGATGAATATGTTTGCACACTTACCCCAGAGGGTATTGTAAGCATATGTACACTTAACATAAAACTTTGATTTACTTTTGGACTGGGAAATAGAAAAAACAAAACAAAAACAGGATGACATCCAATCACAGCTCCACTGCACACTTACACAAAGCAAACACAGAATCCTTTTCTGCAATAAACAGAAAAGGATTCCTTTGAATAATAACGACAAATTGCAGCAAATGGCCTGAACTCAACCTGTGGAACAGCAAAGTAGGATAACCCAAAATGACACGGGCCTCATGTTGTGTTTAAGGGCATGTGTTTCCTGTTCATTGGAAAAGAGAAAAAAAAAAAAAAAAGTCCAACAATGTTCTGACAAGAAGCCAGCTTTTTCATTCTGCCTCTGCTCAGTGTAGCCACGAGGCTGAAAGACGATAAAGTTACATTTTCAAACACTTTTTACACAGAACGATTATTAATAACAATAATAGACCTTACATTGAAATTCTTGATTTGCTGGATTTTCTTTATAATAAAAAAATCTAAAAGATAAACCAACCATAACCATATAGAGAACAGTTCATGGACCGTTACCATGAAGCAAGATTAGTGACTTTTGTTGTTGTAATTCCCAGTTTCGAAAAGCCAGTTCACTTCCTACCTAGGTCTGTCACCATGGCAACCTATGATGGAAACCTAACTTGCTCCACAGCAGATCAGAAAATACAGGATGTCAACAACTTGCATGCATAAGAAAAAAATAAGGAAAATAAAAGTGGTGTCTGAGCAGTTTCTCTTCTTACCTTCCCCTCACTGAGCTAAACTTGAACTTTTCACTGTCAGCTGAAAAACTTTGAGAGACCTGTCAGCAGAATTGATGTTATGTACCCACAGAGACTGATTACACTTAAGCTTGTTCCTGTTTGTAACATTGATTGGAAATCAATGTTAATTACATTTCCTAATGAAAATGCCAACCTATGAAAAGGTAAATTCACTTCTCAAGAGTCAAAGTGCAGAGTGCATCAGACTCTGAAGGAAGACTTCTATTGTCCCTAGTGAGCAATCTTTATTATAAGTTTACCGAATGTCTGGATCAGTGGCTATATATGGGCAGATGCCCAGAGCAGCATCAGAAAGGGTCTTGCACTCAAGAACTAAAAAAAAAAAAAAAGTGCACGATATGTGCAATACAGATGCAATTAAAAGTCTAGGCGCACATGAATCAATCTATGATTGCATGAAACAAAATGTTGAAGTATAACCCGGAATCACTGTTACTTTTTCATTATAATTGAAAAACAAAAAGCAAACGTTTTTGAGAGAGTTCCCTTCAGCGTGTCCCCTCATAAACTGGAGGTTGGTTTGAAGTAGTGGAGGCACTGAGTCGAGCACAGAGTCCACCAATAGGAAACATCCGCCGTTATCTTTAATATCACACGGTTTTTCTGGCCGTTTGCAAACCGAGACTGAAAGAAGAAAAAAAAAAAGAGAAAAAAGGAGGATGCTAAATAGAAAAAGGAAAGTGTTGGGCATCTCCTCTGTTTTTGTTATCTCGAGAGTGAGCGTACTGTTAATTGTCTGCTTTGTTTCACTGATATCCAAGAACTCCTACATATATCATATTAGCTTGTGAAATCCTTCCTCACAAAAGCAGAAATAGCTGGTGCATTGTTGTCCTCAGCTCTCTGATAATTACATTTTTGGCAGAAGCATGTGACAAAGATTTGTTTCTCCTTTGAACTGAAAGAAGTCATTTCAATAATCAGAGTATATTTTTTGTGTTATTGGGTGTAACAGGCGAATTGACACTTTGATTTAGTAAAGGTCCAGAGTATTATGTTGATTTACTGTGGCCTAAAGTGGCAAGGCCATGACGCAGCAGATCTGGGAAGGAAGCCATGACTAAGTCTATGATAACGGTTGAAGCTGCAGCAGCTCAGAGATGCAAAAATTGACTCTAAGGAGACAACAGCAACGGCCACAAAAGTGCTCTTAGAGGTGGAACCATCGGATCTGTAGGAACTGTGGGGCAGAACCATAAAGGTGCCTTTGAGAGGGAGACAGACCAGGAAGGAATGATTGGAGAATAGGGTTTATGTTGAATTTAAGACTTTTTAAGATCATGATGAAAAACATTTAAGACATATATCATGACAGAGACACACAAAATAAAATCAGGAAACCAAAACTGTGACATTTCTGGGGTCTTTTTGTGGCTCTTGGCAGCTGCTTTGTGCTCTCTGGCTAGCTAACCAGAAAGAAAGTAAGCATTAGCAACTCGTTAACAATAGCCTTAACCACCTTAAGACGAAGATGGCTGCACACGACAAACTTTCAGTCAATAGAATGGTGCCACTAAAAAAAAAACCTACATAAGATGACATTAAAAACTCCTACCACAAGAGTTAAGACCTGTGATTAAAGTCTTTAAGGCTAGCTCTATTTTCTTTAATGAATTTAAGACATTTTAAGGATGCATGGACACCCTGTGAGAAGGTGGACAGAGCACAAGACAAATAGCCTAGATTTAGCTTCCTGCTGACATCATCAGCAACATATGTTCCTATTGCAAGAGAGAGATAAAGAAGAGAGAGGTAGAAAATTGAAAACAAACGGAAGCAGGCAGGAGAAAGGTGACGAAGAGCGCTCAAGAGGGAAAATTAATGGTGTGAAGGAAAAAGGAGCACTTGGCGCAAAGCTAATTTCTCCATCAGCTCATGTGTCTCTGCCCCAGCTGCTCCACGAACCTTCGCTAAATCATGGCTTTGATGTGCTCCCTTTCCCTTAAACCCACTTTTTCTTCTCTCTCACCTTCCTTCAATCCGACCCATCTTCTCTCCTCCTCATAGACTAATACTATTCCCTCCTCTCACACCATCTTGGCTCTCCCACCCTCCCCCCAGACTTCTCACTACATGCCCTCCTCACCCACCTCCATCTGTCTAGCTTCATGATCCGTGGATGATTTACACAGATTTTCTTTGCCTTCCGCTCATTCAGACTGAATATCCATTTGGTGAAAGCGCCATCATTCAGTGTAAAATAACCCTCTGTTTAGCCATAACTAATCACTTTTAACTAATGCCTCGTATGATTTTCAGCTGTGTTAGCCAGTAATCTAAATGCTGAATAAATATGTAAATCTTCTTTATCGTATGCAACATGATCTCTTAGATGGATTTTGTCCAATATAAAATGGGAGAAAATTGATGATTGATGGTAAAATAAGTTAAGCACAGCTCAAAGTTATTTTTTTTTTTTTTTTGGAGCAGTGGTCTCCAATGTCAGTTCTCTAGGATTAAAGTCCTGCATGTTTTTGTTGTTTCTAAACACACCCCAATCAAATGATTGGTTAATTAGCAGGCCTCTGCAGACCTTGATGACAGACTGAGGAGGTAATTCAGCCATTAGAACCAGCTGTGTTGGAGCAGAGACACGTCTCATTGGGTGAACAGGACTTTTCCACTAAAATGGGGTTACAGTGCTTAACCAGTTCAAGTGAATGTTTGATTCTCCTTCTGATGAATTCTGAAATGTTTTTTTATATTAACCTGAGCAGACCTGCAAATGTATTGGAGACATACAGACACTATAGATGTTTGTATCCTGGATCAAAATCAGCCATTTTGACTGTATCGGTAATTGTAAGGAGACTTTGGGGAGGAAAAAAATAGAAAAAATTCTGTTTTCATGTTCAATGAGTAAATAAAATAAATAAAACTACCATTTTGTTTGGTGTGTGAATACATCAATAAATGTGTTTTCTAAAGCACTTTGTCCAACGTTTAGCAAAAAGAAAAACAAAGTTGATAGTTAATAGTAAAGAAAATCTGAATATGTAGGTGAAAGATAGAAAAAGGGGAAATATGGCGATCTGCGTCTAGCAATAATAGCCCTATAGATGATCTTCGATTGGTAACAGTCTCGCAAACTGGAATTACACAAAGAGTTTATCACACTACCTTCTGATATTAAAGGGGCCAAAAACATACAATCTAAAATGTTAAGTGGAGGAGATGAAATTAGCTGCTAAGATGATTTGTATTTAAACATATTAATTATTTGTCTTCTGAAAGATTTATTTAGAAATACCTGACCTCGCCCCTACTTAATTACATAATTGTCTTTGCACTCTATCACTGACACAGTCATCTGTGGTGAATTGCTTGTGCTGTTCTCAAAGTCAAGCTCAAAATATGTCTATTGTCGTCACCGAAAGTCAAACCACTCTTTCTTTTGACTGAGCTGATTCTCGAAACCAACATCAATTAACTGAGACAAGGCAGCGCCTTTTTGGAAGTCCATGACAAATCTGGAGTGAGGGCAATCTCTCAGACGTCTTGAACTCAACCGACTCTTCACTTCATCATCTCTCGTCCCCTGAAGATCTATGTTCCCTCTGTTCTTATTTCCTTCTTGCTCGAGTCGTTCTTGCCGGGTTTCTGCAGAGAGTAGAAAAGTCACTCAGCTGACATGAGCTGACACATCGCCTGAAGCAGGAACACCATGGCAGGACGGACGGAAAGAGAAAAGTTAGCCATGATTCAATAGAGGCTGCAATGGAGAGAGTAAAACACAAGAAATGTAATACTATGGCATCGAAGCCGACAATGAGTGACGACATGCAAACCAACTAACACACAAGCTCAACCACTTTCTGATCTAAGCGTGAATGACCTAATTGAACGACACAGGTGTGCGATTCTCCAGATGATTGCTCTCAGAAGCGAACACAGACCAACAAGAAACTTTATACAGCTTTTATTTCCAAAACAAATGTACAGCAGAACCCTGACTCAACATCTGAACAGGCAATATTTACTTTCCAGTGCCATGAAAAGTGTGTTTCCTCTAACATATTCCTACTACATCACAGCACTGCAGATGGATTTTGATAAAGCCACTCCAAAACCGTCACTCTGGTTTCTTACAGCCATTCAGTGACACATTTTCAGGTGTGCTTTGGATCACTGCCCTACCTCTAGGATTTTCTCCTCAATGGCAAGTTATCCTTCCATCAATTACAAGTCTCAGGTTCCAAAGCAGCCTTAGAACATAAGCCTACTACCACCGTGTTTAACATGCACACCCAACACCGCATCTTTTTCCTGAGACGCTGTGTTGGTTCTACTTCAGATGCAACAGTAAGGACTCCTCCTAAAATCTTCTATTTTTATTTGTAGTCTACAGAATATATTTATTCTTTTGCTACTCGTTTGTCTTCACCGAGTCTTTGATGCACTATGTGGAACAGCCATTAATGTTTCTGTCTTGCTTTGTAACCGCAGTGATGAGTCTGTGTCTGAGTTTGTGTCAAACTCAAAAGCTCAAACTGCCATTTCTGCTCTTTCAGCCTTCTTCATGTTGTCAAACGGGTTCTACAGTACCTTCTTGGTTCTATAGGTCTAGCAGTAATAAGGGCTGTGCATGGCTAGTGAAATTGAACCAAAATTGTGATAATTCCTACTTCTTTAATAATATAACAAAGGGAGCAATTAATAGTTCACATACAGCCATGGTGGTTTGGACAGTCGTTTTTACTTAATAAATTAAATTGTCATTTGAAAAGTACTTTTGTGTTTACTTAGGTTTTATTTGTGTGACAAATCTGATGATCTGAAACATCCAAGTCCGGATTTTTTTTTCTTTTCTTAAAAAAAAAAGCTGAGTTTGTGGTTACTTGGTAAAATTGTTTGGGCAGTAAATTAAGAAACTGGAAAAAAAAACAGGAAGGAAAAAAAAGTCAGCACTGTTGAGAGGTTTCTCTGACACCACCAAAAAAAACTAAGCAGCCACCCAGCAGTTTGTGCAGTTGTGCTTACAACCATAAGCAGAACAACACAAACAGCTACTCCTGTTTTATCAATATAGTGCAGAGCTGATGGTGGGTCAGAAAAGAAGGTGACTGTCATCTAAAGACAAACATTATTGTAGTTCTTAAATATAGGTGATGACAGAAATTGCAATAAAAGCATTTGAACACTTTTCCATCTGCACAGAACAGCTCTGTATGGCAAGCAGAACTAATCTGACAGAAACTCAATGCAACATGTGAGAGAGAGAGAGAGAGAGAGAGAGACAGACAGAGAGAGAGACAGAGAGAGAGAGAGAGAGAGAGAGAGAGAGAGAGTACTTATTGCATCAAACATGTAGTAACACAACACCTTTATTTGCAGAAAGCAGCTGAGGGAGCACAGAAGCAGATCCAAACACAGCAAGGTGGTTTGTTTTGACTTCTGTATTCATGGAGCGTTCCGCTCTAAGAGCTGTCAGCCTGCATAAACATACAGGATACAGAATATTTAATTCATAAATGGAAATTGTTTTGAAACAGACCGAGACATGTGATTGTGGGGTGAATTGAGAAACCCACAGAGCTTTCTTTTTCTCCTTTTCCTCAACAACATACTCTGTCCTCGTTCCTGTTTCTAAGACACTTTATGTCTTGGGCAATCACTTGATATGGTTGCATAAATCAGCACAAAAAAAGGCTTGGTTTTGTCATTTAGAGAGTAATTTAGAAGCTCAGAGAAAGTTTTATCATGTGAAAAACTGCATTGAGAGAGATGCGTTTAGCTAATATGAGTTTTTGATAGTTCTGCGGTTTGGTTGGCAATAGTTTGGCCTGTTGCGTGCACTAAACCGAAGCTCTTCTATAATGTTAAAAGAAACTAACACCCAAAAATAGCTTGCCTCTACAAAACAAGTAATGTCTCTATAACAGAATTGACCAATTCGTCTTTGAGCACTGCTGTCCTACATGTCCAACTGAATAGCTGAATTATCTCCTCAGTCTGTCATCACGTTGTCAGAGAGTTTTTGCTAATGACCCATTCATTGAAATCAGGTTACTTCAAGAAGGGAAGCATGTAAAACACGCAGGACGTCGGCCACGAGGACTGGAACTGCAGACCCATGCTCTACAATGCACCTCTGTGAGGAAGTCCAACCAAATTCAACCCCCTACCTAACGCTCTCATTACACTCGGCCCAAAGTGTGTTGTTTGATACAAGAGCAAAATGTTGCACTTTAGCTTAGCATTTACGCAAACTTTACCTCGCTCCATTCCTTCCCTGTTTTGTAGCCTGTTTCCGTGTGTCGTCTCCCTCCGCCGCGCTCTACTTCCCACAGCCACAGGCAAGGACACACTGTGGCTTCCAAAGGAGGGCAACCTATGCATACACATTTACTCCAACACATATGTTGCATATTTAACCCTGTCAAAGCTCATTAGGTCAGTCTGCGAGAAGTAACCAGACGGATCCAAGAATTTTAAGTGAGCACGTCCCGTATTGTATTTGTGCTTTTTTTACATTTGCACTTTCTCTTTCATGTCGGGTTTTTATATCAAGTGTTTACGGTATAAGAAAGAAAAGAATGGCCCACCTGCAGGCCTGTTCTAGTTTGTTGATAGTGAAAATAAAACATTCTTTGATAAGATCTCATTTCAGGAATGTTGGACAGAACCCCCTCATTGCTGTCACACACACACACACACACACGCGCACACGCAATACTACTACCCTTCATTAAAGCGATTACGGATTAATGAGCACGCCGCCTGCCTAATTTAGTTTATCTTGAGACGGTGAAATGATGCCATTGTGGCTCGATGCTCACTGGCCTGCTAAGCAGCGTTCAGCTGCGCTCCCGCTGGGTTGATCATATTAGGTTGTCAACCAATCAATCACAGCTGTTCCTGCCCAGATACAGCCATCATAAAAGGCAGAGAGATCAGACTGGCATTATGAGAGGAGCTTGGCTTCTTCCTAAACAAACTTCTCTTTCTTTCACCGACCTCAACAATCGACAGATAAACTGTCACAGAAAGGCATTGCAAATATACATCACCGGTAGGTAGTACTTAGACGAATGCACTGTGTCAAGGTCAATCTGTGTTAACCCTCTCAGGCTCAAATTAAGTTCTAGTTGCAGGAACAAATCTGATATTTAGCTGTTGCAAATCTGCAACATCTGCCTGGAGAGGGTTAAATGCATTACAAGCTTGTGTTATAGGGGGAACCATATGTAAGCTGAGCTGGACAGGATTAAAGCATATGCATGCATTATTTGCATGCACCACATGTACAGCAGCAGCAGTAGCACTACGGTAAAACCTGCTGCAACATTTCTGGAAATCTGCACAACTTAAAAAAAAACAACCATTAAAAACCAAACAAAGCTTTGCAGCAAGATTAGAGTTTAACCAGTCTGGCTTGTTTGTTTTCAAGCTTTCATCTGCAAAAAGCTCAAGTTTAAGAAAGGGGAATTTTTTAACGTTATCCACTCTCAGTGTGTGTGTGTGAGATCATCCGTCTTTGGTCAATGTCCTTTCATGTAACTATGTCACTGTACCCTTTAGTCTTAACACATTACATGAAAATGAGGTGAATGTAAGTGACATTGCCCATGAACATGAGTCACAACACCTTGGAAATTATATTATTCAATGTGTGTGTGTTAAGCTGCCATATGGGAAGCTATAACCTTCCCCTCTTAAGCAGTGTGATCTCTCCAAGAAGAAAACAAGAAGTGCAGCTCTCAAATATGCATACCCATATTAGAATACCGCAACAAAGGCCTCCTCAGACCGCAGCGTTTTCATGACCCCGATCAAGTCCAACCAAGCGCAGCAGCATGAAAACAACTCTGCTAAATTACATTCCCAGCTGCTTTTTTTTTTTTTTTTAACTCTGTGGACAAGAAGCAGAAAGCAGCCATAAAGCCAAGCAACCTGTTTGAGTCCAGCTGGTTTCTTAAACTCAGAGGCTGTCAAAATGTTCTTTTTTGCTCAGAATTTACATTAAAGTTCCAGTAATTTATTGCAACTTGGAAAAAAAATGGGAAAGGGTTTTTGTTCCCTAGCCAAAGCTTGTGTAAGCGCCATAAAGCCATACTTACAACAACCTGACGGTCCTGGCATTAACATTGCTTGCAACATTAATTGCTACTGTAAGATGATCAAGACAGTTGAAAATGTTAACTCTGTAATGGGAGGTAATCAAAAATATAGAACGCTGTTCTTATATTATTCTTGCATGTAGCAAGAAAAAAAAAATCAGTTTTAAAGTCATTCTTATAAAAACACTGAAATTCTTTGTCATGGATGAAACCTAGCTGAAATTTTACCAGGATGCCCAAGACATGGTGGGGTTTTATCCGGTCACACACATACTGCTGCAAGTTGTCAGTCAGCTGTGTACGATGGATGGATGGATGGATGGATGGATGGATGGATGGATGGATGGATGGATGGATGGATGGATGGATGGATGGATGGACGAGGGTAAAACCCGCTGAACTTTTCCACTCGCTAAAAATAACACTGAAAACAAGCAGAAAAACACAACAATAACAGAGACCCACTGCTTATGTTTTGAAAGTATAACAGTGAAAACAACATATCTTGGTTATATCTATAGATTATAAAAAATAAGCAGCCTCAACAATCTCTCCACATAAAATAAATTTAATTACTAAAAAATATGACGGCATAAGTAATTTTAGAAGGAACAGCAATGGTATTTCTGTTGCCAAATAATTAAAATTCATTAAAATATACTAACGTCTAAAGGGGCAATATAAAGCTCAAAAAGTGGATTTCACATTATACTGGCCCTTTAAATTATAACACATCATTATAATTTTGATGTAACACCCTGTTCTTGCTTAAGGCAGCACCACTGGATCTCCATAGAAGCCCATGACTCCAGCAGAGAAACTCAACACTGTATTTTTTTATCTCTCTGGATCTGAGAGAAAGAAATGAGAGAGGAATGTAAAGACATGAAGCTAAGTTGTTTGCCCGAGACAAGAGCGTAGAGGTAGTGCCCCACTGGGCTATAAAACCACTTTGAGTAGTGTGTAAGAAATGTTTTTTCCCCTCACCTTTCTCTCCTGTTTGTGCCAATGATGCAGCAAAAAACAAAATCCAATACAGCAACTGTTTGAGGAGGCACCTCCGCTCTGCGCACCATTTCTCTGTTTTCATCTGAACTGACTTTGCCACCTTGAACATTTTGGTTCTAGAGAGGTCCATGACAGAGCTCTCATTTGGGAGTCCCTGCACAGAGAAGCATACCAGTAAAACCCTTTAGTGTGTGATGCCAGGGTTTACAAAGACAAGGAGTTGACAGGCATCTGTGAATGTTTTCACACCCGCCTGTTTAGGATTGCTGGAGACAATTTGCTTTCTGGAGAAGCAGCATTCAGCTTCTATGCACCACAAATCTGGAACAAACTTCCAGGAAACTGCAAAACACCTGAAACACTGAGTTCCTCTAAATCAAAGCTAATAACCCATCTGATACAGCTGCCTTTGATTCGTAGCAGGTGGAGAAACATCAATATTTGCTTGATCATTTTTAACAAAAAGTAATATTTATTGCTCATTTCATAACTTACTATGCTTTTATGGTGTAAAGCACTTTGAACTGCCTTGTCTAGCACTTTGAAATGTGCTAGACAAAGAAACTTGACTTTTATTGGTTAGGTGTTTCAACTGCAAAATATTTAAAACTGAAGGGACAGATGAACTCCTCCAGCCAAGGGATAAACGGATGATAAATGTCAATAATGTTCTCGAATGAATATCAAGTTTCCCCGAGGACTGATTTTGAAAGGATGCAAATAAAAACAGTAGAAGACAGACTGAGGAGAAGATTTTATATGCTGCAACACTTCAGGCTAAGGAACACAGCAAAACTCAGAACTCAGTTGAGTACACGAACAAGCAGAAATGAGGCAAGTGGCACAGCAAGCGCTTCTTAATGATCAACCCTCTCTGAGCGAGTAGGAGTGTGCGTATGTGTGCGCGCATCTATATTCGTGCATAAATGCAACAGCCTGCTGGTGCTCTTTCCATCTTTTTCCATTTGTGTGCGTACACAGAAGCCCGTGTTTTTGGGGGTAATGCAATGCTGACACTCGAGAAGCGGTGCGTGACCACCAGCTATTGTGTGGCAGAGCAATTACTGCAAACCAGTCAAACAAATGCACGATGTATAATTCAGAACATCCTGCATTACAGCACAGCGTTTCCTCACGCCAGCAGTATTCCTTACCAGAGCTCTGGGCTCATTTTCAAAGTATTCAACGGTGATGTCTTAAGTCGAAGGCTTTCGGCTTACCCTAACTATTGAAACTACTGGTGTTTTGAGGCACAAATGTAAGAATTCAAACATAACTTATTTTTTAAATGAACAAGCTAAAATAGCAATACATTCTCTACAAAAATTAAAAAGCAGTAGAATAAGAAAGTCAATTAAATCAATTGGAAAAGGTCTTAGACTTTGGGAACCAGCGACCAGTAGGTCACATGACCACCCAGAACATCATCTCCCAGCGCCGCAGACCTCAATAGCCTCCGTTAAGGTCAGTGTTCAAGATCTAACAATAAGAAAGAGAGACTGGGTAAAAATGGCATCCGAGGCCAAAACCACTGCCGACCAAAAATAACATACAGGCCCGTCCTCCCGTTTGCCAAATAACATCTTGTTGAGTCCCAAGACTTTGGGGAAATTGTTCTGTTGATTCACAAGACAAAAGTGGACCTTGTAGGAAGGTGTGTGTCATGTTGCATCTGACCTAAAACTAACAAAGCATTTCAGAAACAGGCCATCATACAGAAAATCAAACATAGTGTTGGTTTTGTGACTGATTCGTAAAGACTGAAGGGAACTGGTGGAATCATGCATTTTGCTCTTTAAAAAAATTAAATATCATAACTTGAAAACTGCCTTTTGTTCATAGTCAGGCTATCTTTATCCAAAACTATTAAGTTGATTGGTAATCTGAGACATTTCAAAGCAAATTCAGAAGAAATCTGTAGGGGAGTAAACACTTTCGCAGAACTCTACATTCAATCCCCAAGGTGCGTGTACAGAGTGTATCCAAGAAACCTTGCTCCATTTGTGTCACAACCTGTCTTACTTTTGCAATGATATGTTGGGTAAGACTGGCAAGCTCATGTAATATTAGGTAACACACCTTTAATAGCAGACACTTGGATAACGTGTCATCAAATTCTTGGTCGAGCATGTATTTTTCCAACAATGCTGAGAAACTACTTCATAAAGAAGGCTGAACTAAGTTGCTTCATAATTGTTTAAATATACCCAAAGTTAGCTGGTTCATTTCTTCTATCAGATCCTAGTCTAAAAGGGTTGAACCACTGATTCCAATGTCTGAGGAAGTATGGGCCAGTTTGAGACTCATGATATAATAAAAAAAAAGGTTTCACTGCAAATCTACTACAGTAAATGTGCTTATCTCTAATTAATACAATAAAGCAACAATTATTCCATCTGATGATGGAAAATATTAATAGTAAATCTACATTTGAAGTTCTTGATGCGCACAAGTTACGCCTTATTACTGTTCTGCTCTTCATGGAGGAACACTGGGAGTGTATGGTATTAGCTGGATAAACTAACCAGCATTCTGTTCAGCTGGACACCATGCAGTCGGCTGCCTAACAGACATGTTCGTTGTAGCATTTGAAAACCTTTTCCTCTTAATAACAGTGAAGGGGAGATGCTGCTGCTGTAGTTTTTCCAGCATGAATGTCTGTGTTTATTTTTCTTAGACCAGAAATATTTCCTAACAGCTGAATTTGTCCTTCTTGTAAATGACTGTCTTTCAGTCAGGTGACAGGAAGTATGTATCAACATTATAGCAGAAGGTGCCTTACAGTATTGAATGTTTTAAACAGACAGAAAAAACTCAAATCCTTCTGGCACTTTCTCTGGCATCTCATTACAAAGATTTTAAATCGTAGATTGGAAAACCAGTCCATACCAAAAATGTTTCTTTCTTCTTTAGGGCAAGAAATAAATGTGTAAATTAGCAACTGTACTTCCTTTTTATCTGAAATGCTAAATTCTTGTCTAACTGGCCACCAAATGGTTAAACAACAAAACAAAGATTCAGTTTCCATCTCTGGATTTGATTCGCGGGAATCTTTCTTCAGCTTTTTTTTGTTGTTGTTGCACAGGAACCGTCTTTAAAGATGGAAGGTAATGAGTTCTGCTCCTGGGTTCATTCCTGACATACCCGATGCAGAGCAGCAGCACGTCACAGAGCTGAAGTAAACGCTGTTGGATTCAGGAATCCGAACCATGTGGCAGTGACTGCTGTGGTCGACATTCACCTGACAGGAAGAACATCCGAAAAACTGCCAATCTTTGCTCTCTCTATATTTGTGAGGTGAAACGTCAAACTAGGGAGCAGAGTTTCTCTGCTCATCCCTTGGATTATTTGGCTGCAAAGAATTTGCTGCCTGAGGTGAGGGATGTGAACCAATGAGCTGAGTAGGGAAGAAGGATGCCAAGCACTACTCGATGCGTGCGAGAGTGTGTGATTGTAACACTGAAGAATGGAAAAGCAGACACCAAAAAGAAGAATCGTCCATCGCTTCTCTAAAAATTAACAAATGTGGAGCCAGAGAAACAATCCCATCTGCTGTTTTGGGAGACAGAAAAACAACGTTGGGACTTCTGATCGGGGAAATGACCTCGGATGGAGTTGTGTAGTAATAATCATTTCTAGATCACCTGCAAAACAAACACTTGAGATTTGCTGATGCTTTGTGGAAGGATGATATTATCTCCCGCTGTCAGATATTTCCTGTTGATTGACAAAAGGCAACCCCCCCCAAAAAAAACAACAATAAAAGAAAAACCTTTATGTGTAGATATTTTTTGCCGTTTCTTTTCCCCCAGATTCTTTTATGAGTGTGGATTTGGAGGAGGCAGCTGAATACATGTTTGTGCCTGTGAGGGAAATTTCAGCCTACCGCACAGCGTAAACAACATACCAAGTGGCATTTTGGGTAGGCAGGAAGAGGTTTGAGCAACAACACCTCGACCGAATAAGAGGGGAGCTGTCAGTACTCGCTGCAGCAGCAAAGATGAAGCGACGAGAAAGTTAAAATGCTTACACAAATGCATCACAACATCTGATTTGGATGGGTGTTATTTCAACGCTGGAAGCAATGTTTCTGTAGCTGTTTCTGCAGCCCATGTCTGTGAAAAATCCTATTTAAATGCAGATGACAGAAACTGCTTCTCCTCCCATCCCTGTCTCCATTTCTCTCTAAACTCCATTTTCTTTTTTTTCTGACTGAGTCTCTGTGTAGCTGCAACTGCAGCCGAATCGAAGTTATTTGACGGACCGTGGCAACTGCAGGGAAAAGCTCCCCGCAACCCCCCCATCCCCCCCAAAAAAACAAAACAACCTTTTGTAATCCAGTTTTAGGGCACAACATATTCTAAGCCAGCCGTGTGTATTTGCACATCTACTGAAAGGATAAACCGTCTACAAAAAGAAAATAGGTGAGGAAGTAGGATGTTTAAAATGCACATAGAATTATGAATGATTTATTCACGTGTATTACACAGACAAACACACACGCATTTTGCTAAAAAGCCAAAACACACCCTTGAGGCTGTGTCTCAAACACACTAATGGCTAAAAGCAAGCTGAAAAGCAACATTAACGAGTCAACATTACCCTTTAGGGTGATAATGAATGCGGTGCATTTAAATGCCGTCGGTATTCCCACTTGACTTTCACTTCTCTCCAATAACCTAAACATCAGTGCCTGCCTCCACATGTGGAGACACCACCGAAAAAGGAACATTTTATAAAGGAAATATGTGCTAGTGGAAGTTTGAAGAGCTGCTTTACTGGAATACGTCATCTGGACAATTTTGAACTTGCCCAGACAATCAGAAACTCAAACATCCGATCTGCATCAGTAAAGTCACTGCAGCTAAAAGCTAAAAGGTTGCACTGAGAGCAACACTGGGTTTTTTTTATGTGGAAGTTGGTTCTGGGGGAAGAAAACCAACAATATGAGACTGATGTTTAAAATTAGTAATGCTAACCGCACTGACTGCTACTCTAAGATGCTTAAACGCCTTAAAATGTCAACACCACTATCATTTTACCTATATTGTCTAATTGTAAAACTTCCTGTTTACAGAATATGCTCTCTCTCTCACACACACAGTGTGATGTCGCCTCCTCTTTTTGTGTAAACAATAAATGACAGGAAGGACAGAAACAAACATTTCCAGTGCTGTTCATTAAAAATGCAAAGATCAGGCTCTTCCTGACCAATAATGACTTCAGGGATTTTAGACTGAGTCATAAAAAAAGAGAATAAAAGTGAACAAATGTAGTGGTTATGTCTTACAGTAAATCCAGAAGACTTAAAAAAAAAAAAAAAAAAAAACTACTCAAAATACGCCTACCATTAAGGCTGTTGTAATAAGATATAAAGCAATTAATTGCATGATGAATTAAAACGGGCTTCATAATTTTAATTTGCTTGCAGATACTTTACTTGGGATATTTAAGATGTATTCCAGTTTTAGTGATAATAGCTCATTAGATATTCTGCTGCAATAAATAATAAATCAACTGATTGCACAATAAATCAAAACAAGCTAAATAATTTCTATTTGCATGATTTATCATTTTTCTCTGTTCACTCACTCCTTCCACTAAAACTGACCTTCAGTTCGGTGCGTTGGTCTCAACTAGCCCCCTTTTCGAAGGGCAACTTTGTTTACAGAGACTTCATAATTCACTTTATTTGTTGTTTTGTTTATTTACTTTGGATATGAACTTAAAGTTTATTGATTTTTGACAATGGATTCCTGCATTATTACACCATTACAATTATATTACTTGAAAATGATCTCAGAACAACATTATCATTAATCGCGATAACTTCTGGGACAATTTATCATCCAGCAGAGATGGCATGAGTAAAACTATGGCATGTTGATGAAATGAAAATACTACAATTTTACATTATTTGTGATGAATTCAACAAAAACAAAACACTGTTTTCATCAGCTCTCATAAAGGAAAAACTGGCCAATTCCTATCTCTGTCCCATTGATTGGGGCATCTGTGCTGTTATCAGCAAAGTAACACACAAAAGGTAGATTGGTGATCAGTGCTTTATTAGTATAGATTTTCACAAATCTATAGATAATTTATGATGAGCTTGTATGTGAATTAAAGTTTGAAGATGACATGAAATCCATAACCGTCTGTCGACCAACAGCACAGCAGCGTTTCGATTACACAGCACCTTAGACCTTGAATTAAATCCCAATTTGTGGTGCAAGGCTATCGATGAGGCATTGTAAATATGGGTCAAACCACAGAGCATCAATCTAATGCATCTTTTTACAGCTCACACAAGAAAGTGCAAAAGCAGAAGATTTCCATTGAGAGACGGACTCTGGACCGCGTTCCCTCAAACAAAGCAACCTAATTCAGTCTGTTGTCTGGGAGTGAGCTTAGGTGGGAGAAGGTGTCTCGCCTCCAGTGTGACCTTGCTGCATTGCCCTTATGGACACACACACACACACTCACAAAAATCAAATAGAGCCACTGCTGCCTATAATCAGCATGTGGTGGAAGACAATCTGTTGAAAGCATAGCATCTCAAATCATTTCAGCTCTCCTTTGTTTACCAGAAGCCACCAGTCTGTGCTCCAGCTGTGCATTTACTGCCTCTGAGCAGTTGCACAGCGAAGAAGTCTTCATTTCTTTTGTGTCTGCGGGGATCAAACGTGTGGCAAACTGAAGAGTGGCTTAGAAAAAAAAAAAACCTTTGCAGCTGCCCCACTGCACAATCATATTGAGATAAAAGATAGGCAGGAAACATGCCTGTTCGTGTTATCTTTAGCAATGAGGCTGTAAATGCTACCGGGCATGTGATTATTATTATTTTATTTTTTTTAGAAGAATCGGTGGTCGCCAGGTACATTAAAAAGTGCAGGAGTGGTTTCCTTTTAATGTGAGCCGAAAGGTTAACTCTACACAACAGCCATAAATCCAAAAAGGTGGCTCTCTAAACTAGGCAACCCCTGGTGTGTTTGTGTATTTGCAACCCTAAAGTGTAAACACAGACTGGGTCATTTCCCATTCACAGCCAGCGCAGAAAACGACAAGTCATTGCTCGGCTTTCGGTTGTTCCCCCCACCGCCCCCTTTTTTCGCATACCTCGGCACGCAGCTGGGCGAGGATCGGTCGACTTCCCAGGTGGCGTAGAGGTTCATATGGACGGGCCGGTTGGAGGTGATGCTGACCGGCTTGGAGGGCTGCATGTGCGGCGAAGGGACGCCCCCAGTCCGCGGGAGCCCTCCTCGCTCCGACATCCTGGAGGCTGAAAAATGGGGGGTATTTCAGTCGTACGTAACGATAGCGGTGGGGCAGCCACCCGAATGAGTCCTCCTTCTTGAGAGTGACAGTCCTTCTCTCCTTCTCTCCTCTTAAAATTATTTAACCTCCTAACTGCAGCAGACGTGTGAACGCTCGCGAGCGCTAACGGAAAGTTGCTCCGTGCGGCGCTAATCAACGACAAACAGTGTGAAACATGCCCGACGTTTGGCGGAGTTTGTACCCGAAAGCGGGGGAAGAGCGAAAGCCTGTCGTCTCCGTCCTCGCTTAAACTTCGCGTCGGCTCCGTTGTGTGCTCGGCTCCGGGTGCTTATCGGTGCAGGAAGCGGAAATTTGTGTCGGCGAAGTCGCAGAGTGAGCAAAAACCAAGAGGAACAACGCCTCTTCAGTCAGTCAGAGCACGAGACCCACTACAGATGAACTGACCAATAGGAAGCCTCCGTGGTGTTATTGTCTGACTGAACTACCCGCCTCATATATATATACAGTATATATTAGACAAACTACTTTGGTTGTATGCAACAAATACAGCCCTTTGTATTTGATGTTATTAAAGGTAAATCACAAGAAAAAAAAATCACTTTAGCATTTTCAATTTCATCAGTACGGAGAGACAGTTCTATTGTAGGCCTTAATTGCTCACTCACTTTAGTGTTGCTAAGGAAGATCTCCATTAGTCATACAGTTAGCTAAGTAAGCTGGCCCACACAGAGGCGCAAAACCGGTTAGTTCAAGACGTCTTGTGCTTGCAGGTCACTTCAAAGCTGTGTTGTAGTTTCCTATTGGCTATCAGATATGACATCAAGAGGTGAAGGGAATTCCATACTTGTGGACAGACAGGGGAAAATTTAGCTTGACTCTTACTGATCAATTAACATAAAAGAAAGAAGAAAAAAACACGCTGCTCAGACCCGTGCAGCTTTCAAATCAGGTGCAGCGTTTCAGCCCTCAGGTGACAAAGGCGCGGCTCTGACTGCAACCTCAGAATCTGATGATGAATCAGAAGGTGACCTAATGAGAACGTCGCAGGCTACGTCACACGTGGCCGTCTGCCATCGGCTCAGCAGATTATCACAGCTGTGATCAGAGAGCTTACATCAGCCTCATGTGTGTGTTTCTGGCAGCCCGGGGATGCAGTCATAACCGGAGTCTAATGAAGGCCTGACAACCATATGCTGCATATTTAAACACCAAAAACAATATAAAGGAAGATGATTGCAAATTGTTAAACATCTACATAACAATGTAAAGATCAATTGTGATCCCCCCCCCCCAAATGACCCATTATGTCATGTTTGGTGTTAAATTGTTAAATTTGCAATTTAACAATTGGTGTAAATCATTAAATGATCTTATCAGTTATGTTACTATGACTTTATGGTTTAAAATGAGATTATTCAAAAATATTTATGTTGTCCAAAATTTGCAACTTAACACTAACATGTCCTCAAAAATGCCTTACAAATAGGTTATACACAGTGATGGCATAGTTACTTTAAAAAAGTAACTTTAATCGGATTACTGATTACTCCTTGAAAAACTAACTTAGTTAGATTACTGACTACTTGATTTGGAAAGTAACTAAGTTACATTAAAAGTAACTTTTTTAGTTACTTTCAGCAGCTGCTAACAACAAAGCCCCGCCACCTGTGAAAATGACATTGAGCTTTGCCAATACTCAATTGTAAGCTATTTTATGGTAGTAACATCAACAATGTGAGCTACAATATGGCCTCTTTCAGAATAATATCATATAAATTGAGAGAGTTTGGCATTTTGTCAACTCCGTCAGTTTTTAACTGACAGTGTGACTCTTTCAGTGATGGTGTTGACAAAGCTCACTAAAGTGCGCACTTAATTCGTTTTAATGCATTTTACATAAATGGCATTACTTCACATGTGTCAAGTATTTCTTTTTACTCACTAAAAGAAATAGTGAGTAAAAAGTTTGTCATCACCTTCAGTTCTGTCATCTCCATCAGATGGACTTTATGTTGTTTTTTTGTTTTAAATAATATTTATTTTGTTTCTTGAGAAGCATTTGTCTGTAAAACTGAGTAAAAATATCACTAATAGGGTCATTAAAAATAATTTTATATTTATTTTTGTCAGATGGTGATGACAAAGTTCTGGGTCAGGTCCATTAAAAATGTAATTTTCAAATAAATGTTGCAACTGGGAACCTGCACCTTAGCATCTTTACATTTCCGAAACATTATTTGTCATATTTGTATACATATGCTTGAGGAATAATTAAAATATTTTTTGGGGAAAATTTAAACCCATTTTGTCCCACTTCTCAAGAATCCCACTTAATCCAGATAAATTCACCTGTTTGAGTTTTGCTCAGTAAACAAAACGTAAGTCTTTTGATTTTGGTATGTTTGAAAGTGATATGAATGAGCTTAAGCACATTCCTCCCGCTGCTCTTTTTAACATGCTTTTCTCACTGCCAGAAGTGGCTGCCACTGATAAGCAGATTAGACTCAAGCCGATTAAAACATGGTCACGGGATAATCCTGGGCCAAATTATACGCAGCGCTTCAAATCTGCACAGTCATCAAGTGAAAGTAGAGTCAAAATACATCTTTGCTGTGTCTTATTCAACAATATGACACTTAAAAAAAAATCTGAAAAAAAATCATGCAGTTGGAATATGCAGAGTATTGATTCTAGGGACAATCACCGTGGGACGGTTAGATTTCTTTTGGTGTTTGTGCAAATAATACACCAATAAAATTTGAGTTTCAGTCACAAATCTGAAATATGCACCTTTCAAGTGCATCAAGTAACATTTTACAGCTCCAATCCCTGTAAAAGCTTTAACAGCAGATACAGTTATAGTTATAATCCATCAGCTACAATGTTTTGGCACTATGGGGAAAAGTCGCAGCCCATTTCAGGATGGCACAAAGCGTTTGTTTCTGAGCAAGGCTGATGCTCTGTGTGTGTACCAGTGACCGAGTCAACATGTAGCTGCTCCACTTATGTAGGTCACTGTGCTTCCCAGGCTGGGGCACGTGACCCCCATGTTCAGAGTCCTCTGCTGCCACCCGGCGGAGGGAGAAAACACTGCATGCAGCTTGTGGCAACTTCAGTGAAAATCTATTTCGGTTTTCCTCTCAGACATCCACACTAGCCCTAATAAATGTATTAATCTGTAATCAGGTGTTTAGGTATTATATTAGAGATAAACTATTATATTTGCTCCCCTTACAGATTTGGCCTTATTTTCCCTCAGTAGAAACCATAGAAGTTTTAGGTAAATAGTTATAATCGCAACACTAAGCTATAATGACACTGATCTTAAACCCCCCCCATAAAATAAGCAAAACTTAGGTTCTTATTAAGGAAGCGAAGTTGCTTTGAATAGTAACGTTAAGTCCCTCCTTCCCATACAGTGTAAGTTCTTTAAAAACTATTGTAAATAACGATAAAAAAGATAAGTTATCCGGTTATGTAACGTGCAGCTTTAAAAATTATATTTAGCTGGATTGAGGGTAAAAAATATACAAAAATAAGATAATAAAGGTTGAAGAGCTCTCGGCTAAACATACAAAATATATCCCAAAATGATGATTACTGAAATGTTGATGTTTTGGCATCACATCATTTATTTACAAAAAAAAAAAACTGAAGGAAAAAAAAAACAAAATGGTGAAAAAATAGCCCAATAGACCTAAAAAGTACAAGTTAAACAGGAAATGCACATGACACCAATTACATGACATGTTGCCAGACGACATTGTTGACGCATACTTCTTTAAAAAAAGGGGGAACAAAAAGCCGGTACTGATCTAAACAGTTGATTAGTGCTGTTGTGTACATCCTCTGAAACTGAAACCGGAGCACGTCTCTCTCCGTTTCACAACCTGCTGCGGCCGGCTCGGTGCAGTGCGGTGCCTGCTGTTGGCGTTTCTCTAGAACTTGAACTCTTTGTATTTCTTGGCACCGCCTCGTGTGTCCTGCGGCTGGGCCTTCCGCTTTTTTTGCTGTTTAGAAACAAAAAGAGGCGAGAGCAGAAGAAGGAGGCTGTTAATCAAAGTCCACCATGATGTAAAAATAAATAAAATAAACAGTTTATGAACCTTCTGTTTGGCGGCATGCTCGGCCACCATGTCGCTGAAGTCCTCCTTCTCCACCTGGGCCTGCTGCTCTCTGACATGCTCCTCGTATTTCTGAGTCATGGCCATTGGGTCGAGCTCCAACTCTTCAGGGGCCAGGGCCACCTCCACACCCTGCGACTCCTGCCCTCCGCCGGTTTTGCGTCCAACCTGGAAGCAACAGAAAGCAAGAATTTTTTATTTATTTATTTTTTTTCAAAAAGAAAATGACACAAGGTGAATTTCTCAACCAAATGAGGCGGGAGGACATTTCGATTTTGTTCTGAAATCCATCGCGTCTCACCCCTGTCATGTCGTAGATATGCGTCGAGGCCATCATGGCCGCTCCTACAGCCCCAGTTCGTCTCTCTGGTAGAACGGTGAAAAGCTGCGGTGTCTCGTTTCTACAAAACAAAACAAGTTTTTTACTTATTGCTGTGACTTGCAAAAATATTCAACTCTCTTAAAACCAGCTAGGAGCTGTTTTTATTGCAGAAAGACAGTGATACCATTCGTTTTTATTTTAAGTCACGTTATTCATTACAACTCAACATTATCGCATATCGCACTTTATGCTAATATTGTGCAGCCCTATTAATCCCCAATAAATCTCAAAGAGCCAGTTTATTCTTTAGTTTGGGACATTTTAAAAACCAAGCAGCGAAACATTGTTTACCCTGAACAAGACGACATTACTTCTGGAAATGCATTCATGAAAACAAATGTGTCTAATTTCTGACAAAATCTCATAAAAAAAAAATGGAAAAGGTGACACGAAATTAAAACAGCAGCGTAGCAGTGACACTCACCCATCCATGGCTTCCTCGATCTTCTTCTTCCTCAGCTCGATCAGCTCTGGAGTCTCCATGCCGGCTGGTACTGAGGAGATGCCTCCGGGAGTGATTAAGCCACTGGAACGCACAAAACCAGACAAACGGATTAGCTCGGTGTATCCGTCTATAGGACAGTGGGGGTTTTTAATGCTGGGATTAACCAAAGAAATATCAGAAACTCCTCCAGATAAACAATAAAGCCACAGGTCATTCATTTAGGCGGTAAAATCTGCTTGTTATTTGTAAGCTAAACTCTGAGATAAAGACAGTAAGAAAAACAAAAAAAACTGGCTTCGAATTTCAGCTTGCTGTTAAGAATCATCTAAAATGTCGAAATTGATAAAACAACAAAATAAAAACATGTGGTAGTGTGTTGACACTTCCATGCTTCAAAATTTCATCCCAAGAAATAATGAAGCACATATTTACATCTGAAATCCCCTTAAGACTCTTCGAGAATCAGGCGATCGCACTTTGCCAAAACTTGATTAAATCTGCATACTGAGCACCTGTCTGCTGGTGTGAAGAATCCAGTTTCATCTGGCTTCTCTTCGTCGCTCTCCTCTTCCTCTTCTTCCTCCGACGACTCCTCATCCGAAGGCTCCAGCTCCCCCCATGGTGTGCGGTCCACCTCTTCCTCCTCCGCCTTAGCCTGGATGCAAAAATCACACTTGACTGTTAGCCTGTGCATGAAATTTTCAACAGAAACTGCAAATATTATATATGCAGTAAAGAACTTCCTTTTTATGTATGACACAAAGAAGTCAGCATGTGTTCATATATTTAAATTTAAACCAGGAATTCTAGATATTGACATTAACATTGAGCCCTCAGTACTTTGTTACTCTGTCGTAAAGGACAAAAATCTCAAATTCTTGAAAAAAAAAAAAAAAGAAGAAAAAAAAAAAAGGAATATCTCAAAATTATTTTAGAACAAATGTCTTAAGTTTGATTACTTGATGCCACGGTTAACAAAAAAGCGAATATAACAAATGGCTGGATGGATTAAAAAAAGTCTATTATGCAACAAATTCATCTAAATATAGCCTTTTATGCATTCATAGTTTCTGTGTAATATCTCATTTAAAGTTCGCTACTCTTTTAACTCTTTAAGGAAATCAATCTTCACTTTAATTTTTCCTTTGATTTCCATTAGTCTTGGTTAAACTAATAATGAAAAATTATCAGAATTTTAACCTATAGAATGCCAATTTGCTTAGTGATACTAATGTCTAAATTAAAATACATATTTTCCATATAAGAAGTGATGGCTAAAATTTTTTTTTTCTATTTTATTTTTTTAATAATTCTTGATACTTTAAAAATATGATACTTACTTAGCAGCCGATTTAAAATCAGATGCTACAAAAACTATTTATATGCAATTAAATTAAAGTCTGTTATAAACCTTTAATTTGAATTGCGAATACTTTCAAAAGGGTTTCTTTGACTAAAATGAACATAATGACACCACAGGGTTAGGATGTAAAACAAGATTCTACAAAGGCAACCGTAAACAGATTTTGTTCTTATTCACTTTTTAATGTTAACATTTCTGCTCCATTTTGAAATAGGTTTTCTTAAACTGCGGTAAAAAAAAAGGGAGCAGAGCAGATGAATGTGTGTTTTTCCAGTTCGGCCAGTGTTGCGTAGCTCTGACCTGGAAATCTGTCGCATTGGTCCCAAACACGTCGCCGTACAGAGGTTTGCCCATCTCGTCTACAGGGGGCTTCCCCCACCCACCAGCGTGGTAACCGAATGTACAGTTCTGACAAACAGAGACAAGACACACAGCACATATCAATAACCACAATCATTTTTTTTGGGGAAAAAAAAATGTATTCTTGCATTATAAAGCCTTATATTTTGACCAAAATGTTGAGCGTCCAGCATGTTTTTTACCTCTGGGATTGGGGAGTTGAGTCCGGGGATCTTGAGGTTGGGGTAGGATGGAGGGGGTCCGTACCTCTGCATGGCGATCAACCAGGGAGGCGGCACCTTGTGAGCGTTCTGGCGATAAACGGGTGAAGACAACAGATTATCACAGAGTAAAGCATGTTTGCTCAGTCAACAGTAAAACAGGCTCTCTGTTTGCCGGACCCGCTGAAGGGGATAAAAATACGAAGCGATAATCATTTTCACCGTCGAACAGCGCTGGCTATAAAATTAGCTACACGAGTAAATATTTACTGGGCTTTATTAACAGTTATCCTGCGATGTTCCTTGTTGGCGTGTTGGTGTGAACACACCGTGTTGTTTCTGGGGAAACAACATGCATTCTTATTAATTAGAGCAGCAAACAGACAGAATGACACATAAACACAGCAGTGTGTCACATCTAATAAGTGTTACGCCTCTCATCTACCACCACTTAACTTTGAAAATCCCTTGTAAATTTTGCTGCATTACTCCAACAAGCTTCAATGCGACTTAATTGGGATTTTCCCTTTGAATCCCTAGAATAATAAGGAAGTTTGCCCCCATGACCTGAACACATCTACTGCGTGAAATGTTCATCAAGTCAGAGTTGAGAGAAAGATGGATGGAGCGACAGTTGAACCCAAAATTATGTACACAGAAGTAGATTTAAAGTAAACGTTTATTTTACCAACAGGTTTCTGCTGACAGGAAGTAATAACATTTAGATGTTTGCTTAAGCAGCATCCCAAATTGAACATAAAAGAGAATCTGCGGAAGGAGCTAACCTGAAACGATTAATCGACTATTGAAATAATTGTCAACTAATTTAGTAATCAATTAATCGTTAACCAATTACTTGGCAACAGCAGTAATTAAACCAAAACTATACCAAAAATTAAACCAAAAATATACATGTTTTGTATTTAAGATGAAAACCCTTCTTTGTCTGGAAATCTGTTCTGCCCAGAACTGCTCAAGTAGCATTTTTAGCTTTACCCTGATTGAAATTCTGCAAAAAGAAATCTCCCATTAAGCACCTTTTGTAATTAAATTAATACAAAAAAGAAACCCATTAGTAGGCAGCATTTGTTTTAGCGGCAGATGCACCCTTTGCTACAAACGATCATCTGTTCACTAAAGGAATACTTCATAGCCTTTTAAATAATACTATTTTATTCTTGCATTCCAAAAAGTATTTGAATAATTTGCATCTTTTAATGAGTTTCTAATGGTGTAAAAAGTCTTAAATGGTGAAATGAAAAATATGCAGAATGTGCCAATTTCTTCGTCAGAATTGATCACTAAAGTAATTGTTAGTTGCAGCCCTAAAACATTAGGGTGATGGCAGGGAGCGTTTCTATCCTAGATAAATCTTCAACATACTGCTGAAAACATCCAAAAAGCTTCTCGTTGTTGACTGCTGTAATGTTGGCGGATTGGTTGCTATAATAATTAGTGAGGAGGGAATGAATAATTTAATATTTCTTTAATTAAAACAAAAACAGTTATTTTATTTTTCAAAATTGTTCTTCCCGCTATATATCGTTTTAAAAACTTCTGAGAGATGCATGTCTTATTTCCTATCAAAAACTATGTTTTTGATTAAAAAAAAAATAATATTAGAACTAAATCTTTAACTATAAAGAAAACCTAATCATTTAGCAAAGTGTCTAATTTTATCCAAATCTACCTTTAATGCTTGCAGGGTGATTTTTATGCAAAATTTTTACTTTCACTTTAAACTTGTGCTGATCTCTAAGTTTTTGCTGTAATGTTTCTGAGCTTACAGGTCCAACTGGCATGCCCAGAGCAATCCGCAGCTCATCTGACAAATCTCCTGGCTTTTTCTCTTTCAGGCGGGTTTCAAACTCTTTACCCTAAAAAAAACAAGAAAAACACAATTAGTAGTAATTACCGGCCCAACATAATGACAAACATAAACAAGAAAAAGCTAACTTTCAACCTGATAACCATTCAAATGTCCAAATGAATAATTTGCATATAAATTATTCATTTACATGCATAATTTATATGCATATAAATTATGTATATAAATTATGCATAATTTTTTATTTATTTTTTTAAATAAAAATTTCACATCTCCAACATTTCAGTGTTTTTTCATATGGTGTCCTCTATAGTCAATAGAAATAAAATACAATGAGCCAAAAATCTCTTTAAAAAACAAAACAAAACAAACCAAAAAACACCCCGTCCTGTAATCAGTGCATCTCTAACGTCCTCAGTTCGTCCCTGAAGGAAGAAAACTGTGTTGTACCTCGTAGTAAAGGTCTCCATGGATGGTGAGTTTAGGTTTGATTTGCCATTTGAAGAAAGCATCGTGGAGCTTCTGGTAGTCAATGTCAATCTTCCCCATCTTGGGTCGAACCTTCTCCCTCATTTTGGTTTTCATAGATTTGGCGTCCTCCTAAATAGACGTTCACGAAACATTAATGCTGTTAACAACTCAACGCATTCTCAGCTAAATCCTTTCTCCAAGAGAGCTGAAGGGTCACCCACCTTCTCCTGCAGGGCCTCTCTCATCTCCTGGATTCCTGTCCTCCGGATGAACTCCGGCAACTCAAACGGAGGCTTCTCGATACCTCGCTTTCCCTGCAGGTACTTTCTTTTGAAGCACCAGTGGCGCGGCACTGGCACCGTGTTCCTGGTGGCCTTTAAGTGGACCAGCAGCTTGGGCTCCTGGGCCGTCACATCATGCATCTCCACCACGTCTGGACGGGCCACCAACTGTGGAAAGCATCAGGAAAACCAACAGAGATAAATGTAGGATCATTTTATTCCTACCAGTAAATAGATCCAAAGCATTCCCACAAAACAGGGATGAAAGTGTTCAAGCAGACGACTAGTGTTTAGATTCAAGTCACAGTCGTTATGAGTTCATTTAAAAACAGTTGTGATTCACCTGTTTGAGTTCAGCCACTGTCAGCCTGTTCATTCTCCTCAGCTTCTTCTTGGACAGCTTTGGAACATCTGGTTTGGCTTCCTGCAGGTGAAACGCGGTCCAGAGGTTCAAAACAAGCTAAAAATATATTTTTTAAAAATCACTTTTCCACCAATGAACAGTATTCATACCTCATCGCTGTCGTCGCTGTCCTTCCTCTCCAATTCGAAGCCTTTTTTCCGCAACATGCCGACCGCCTCCTGCTTTTCGGCCTTCTCAGGCTCCTTTTCTTTCTCTTTCTTCACATCGTCGGTTAGCTACGTATAAGGACAGAGAGGATAACTGTTATATAAATTAAACACTAAAAGGTAATTCAACTTCCAGTCTAAATTATGAAGCTATTGCTGTCACCTTAAACGCTTCGAAGATCCTCTTGAAGAAGATGAAGTTTGGGTCGTAGATCTCGGGCTCTTCAGTGACGTACTCGATCTCCACCTCTGGGTCTTTTCCTTTATCTTTATCTTTGTCCTTCTCTTTCTCCTTCTCGCTGCCTTCCTTCTTCTTCTGCTGTTGCTGCTGCTGCTGTTGTTCAGCTTGTTCCTTCTTTTCCAGCGCTCGCTTCTTCTTGCTCTTCTTTTTACGGTTCCTGCGTTTGCGGTTTTTCTGGTGAAAACATTTAGTTTGTAAAATTAAAAAACTAAATAAATTGCTATTCAGAAGAGTAGATTGTGAAGGTTAAAAGACTCACATCTTTTTTAGACATCTGGCCGTCGTCTTCCGTTTCAGACATCGCTTGAGCGGAGGAATTGCTAGCATCCATCTCTCCATCATTGTCATCTTCCTCTGGAGCAACAGAGGGTAGAGGACAACATTTAGACATTTTAAAACAGTTATGTATTTAAATGTTGTAAACCAGATTAAATGTTGTCATAACTCCCAAATAGAACCTGGTTGTGGCATAGTCTTTTCTTTATTTATGTATCTCCATCATGTATCTAGAGAATATAATCACTGAGAAAATAAGATTTTATATAAATATATATATTTTATTTATATGATTTTAAAGATATGCAGAAAAATAATCCAGATTCAGCCACTATACCACTTCATAAGACAGAGTACTGTATTAGACATAAGAGAAAGTTGCAATAATAGAAGAATAAAGTTGAAATATGAAAATAGTCGTGTTACGAAAATAGTCATAATATTATGACTTTATTCTTGCATTATTACCGTATAAAGATAGTCAAAAAATTACAATTTTGTTCTCGCAACATTACGATTTTATTGTTGAATTTTTAATTTTTTTTCTTAATATAGCCCTAATACTCTGTCGTACTTTGAATGTGTCACTTATTAGTTGTGGATAAATTATCCCATTTGTTTTGAAATGTTTTGTTAAATCAAAATATAGGAACAAACATCCATCCGCTCAAGCATCATCACCAACATCCTAACCAACCAGCTTCCCTCAAACACAGAAACAGCAACACACAACCTCCTGTAGATCAAACAACCTGTTCTCACCAGGCAATCAACATCCATCCCAACTAAGGTTGAAGTCATTTAATAGTTTAGTTTATTATCTATCAAATAATTCCTGGATTCATCAATCAAGCGGATAAACCGGTGCTTTCTTCATCTGTTGAAGATTTCTTCCATGAAGGTAGAACAAAAAGATTTTTAATTCTGCCAAGGGTATGAATAATTTTTGAGCTTAACTATAAATGTGGTCTGATCGCGATGCTCAGAAGAGAACTTGATACTAGGCTTGAACAGTCACGGAAAAATCCAGAATCCGATGTATCGTACTTGCTTTAATGACCCAGATGTAAAAGAGTTACATCCCAGATTTAAAAGATTTGAGCCGTAGCGACCAAGCCAATTACTCAGAAGGAATATCCAGCAAAAAGGATAAGAGAATCTCTTTAATCAGCGTTTCTCTTTCAGTAGCAGATAGCTGTGCTGACCTGGTGCGTCAGTGAGCTGCTCCTGTCTGATCTCCTTCAGCTGGAGGATCTTCTCCAGGACCTGGGGGATTTTAGGCCCGCCGACACTTATTTCCTCATTCTGCCAGGGCTGGAAGGGTTTAGATTCAGAGACTTTAATCAAGATAAAGATAAATCACAGACTCCACTTTCAACCAGCAGGCTAACAAGATCTCCCAAATGAAAAGAGTAGTTTTTAACTTTGATAAACAACTTTTAGAGTAAAAAAATGAAGAAAAAAAAAAGTAATTTGAAGTATATAAAAATTAGCATCCAATAAAAAGATCAAATCCAAAGGAATGCCTTTTTAGCAAACATAGGATTTATTTAGAACCAAACTTGCTATAAAAGCTTTTGAATTTGTTGTAAAAAAAAAAAAAAGAAAAGAAAAAAAAAGACCTCATACAGGAGGAAATGATGCGTTTACCTCCTTGTTATCTTCTCCTGGAGGAGGCGGCACCCTCTGCTTCTGAGGGGGCAGCATGGTGACACCAGGAGGAAGTGGACCTCGAGGATCCAAGACTGAAACTTCACAAGGAAATCCCAAGGAAACATTCAAACATGATCATTTCATTCTGGACTTTGAGACGACGTCTTACAAAACTATTCACACCTCAAACTTTTTTTGTTTTTTACATTATAACCTGATGTTATAATGTAAACAGTTGAAAAAAACACTAATTGGAATTTCTCTAAAAAGTGCATAATTGAGAAATGGAAGAAAATGATACCTGATTTTTATTATCTTTTACTAATACAATTTCTTTTTTTTTCTTTTTTTTTACAGAGACACATTTCACTGCAATCACAGCCATCTTTGGGAAGTAGGTCTATTAGCTATGCACAAGATAAGACAAAACTGTTTTGCTACTCTTTTGAAAATAACTCAACCTCCGTCAAACTGGACGGAGAGCATCTTCACACAGATTCCCAACTGGAAGCAATTTTTATTTAAATAAAAGGTTTAAAACAAACCCGTGGGCAGGGATCTCGTCTGCATCTGGACCATCTCCTGCTGCCGCTCCTGCTCCAACATCACCGCAGCCTGACGCAGGACGAGAGAAAAACAGAGAGGAAAAACAGCAAATCAAGAGGTGCATGTGATCGTGACAGATTTGAAACAGTTACATTATGTCTGGTGTTCTAAAAGGTTCCAAAAGGTGGGCTACAAACGGTCAGTAAAGTTCACCTGCTGCTTGGCCCGTTCCTCCTGCTGTAGGACCATGGCTGCTCTCTGCTGAGCCATCTTCAGCTGGTCGTCCTGGGACAGGCCTGGAGGCGGCAGGGGAGCGTGCTCCATGCCCAGGGGGATGCCGGGTGGAGGGGGGGCTCCCGGGGGCATCATGGGCAGAGGCTGGAGCATGCTCATGCCTGGAGGCATTGGCGGCATGGGCATGGGGGGCATGGGTGGAATCACAGACATCTGAAGGGAGGAAAGATATGAAAAATGAGAAAAATACATTTATTATATGGAAGCTGCTTGATTATTTTTTAAAATTTGACTTCTTTTTTTTTTTTTTTTTGAAGTAGATAAGCAGCCCTGTAGCTGAACATGCTAAACAGGCCTGAAATGATTAATCGAATGAATTGTGATTAATCAAACATTAAAATAACTGTCAACTAATTTAGTAATTGATTAATCGTTAACTGGAGTATATACAGACTCTGAAAATGGCTATTTGCTGAAAGAACACCACACACAGAGCACTAATTAAGCCAAAACTGTAAAAAAAAAAAAATAGAAACATTTTGCATTTAAGATAAAAAAAACCATTTCTTGTCTGTAGATCTTTTCTCTACCCAGAACGTGTCATGTAGCACATTTTTGCTTCACCTCTTAAATACTTTAAAGAAATCACCCATTAAGCATCTTTTGCTATCCAACTATTAATCCAAAAAATAATACACAGATTAAAAGACAGTATGTTTTTCAGTTGCAGATACATCCTTTGCTACAAATGGTAGACTAAGGGAATGGTTATTGCATTTTAGGCAATAAATTTTTTTAAATTCAAAGATCTAATTGCTTATGAGAATCTTTTAATTAGTTTTTAATAATGTGTAAAAAGACTTAAGTGGTTAACTGAAAAATCTTCAGAATGTGCCAGTTTTTTAAATTTTTTACACGATTAATTGATTAATCGTCAGAATAATCATTACTAAAGATGTTGTTAGTTGCAGCCCAAGTCCTACAAATGTCCAGATGAGACAATAGCATATGCTGTTGTTACTTATACTTTATGCATTAATATTTATTCTAAACAGGTAGTCAAACTAAAATCAATCAATGCATCAGACCAAACTACCGCGAACAGGTCGTCTATTAACAGGATGTACACAAAGACAAGATCAGTGTTGTCAAATCCTGGACATTTTGAACATGCAACACGTTTCCAACCCATCATAGCCAAATAAATGAACCATCACATTCCCTCATAATGCCTCTGTGACCTGTAAACAACTCACCTGAGAGGCCATTTTGTCATCATTTGGTTTTGTAAGGATGATTCCAGTCTGCAGATTCAAACAAGCACAACAAATAACTTATTTGTTATTAGTTATTTGACACCAAAGGACTAAATGAAGAGGAGAATTTAAATTTGTGTTGCAACAAACCATACAAAACGACTGGGGGCCATTATTTCTTGTTTAAAGATTGACGGTTTGCTCACCTGGATCATGTAACCTTTCAGCCTGTCAATGAGCTCCTCCCGAGGACCTGGACGACAGAAAATGAATATCTATCTTAATATTATTCACCTGATAACGTTTACGTAACGCAGACGTAAATACTCATTGCAAAAACTGCGTCCATTCAACAACTACTCCTGAAAGTTAGCAAATGCGCAAAAATCAAAGTGGATGCTTCACTAAAAACTATAATATTGGCTCAGCTTGTGCTTTAGTCATCCCAAATTGTGTCGGAAAAATTATATATATGCTAACTACTATGAATAATGCGGTCAAGTTGATGTAAACACTCTACAGGCCTGGTGGCAGACCATCTTAACGGAAGCACTGCGTTTCAGCAGTGCCTGCTGCGGCTAGCAACTGGCTAGCCAGAAATTAGCTAAACACGCTGCTGATAAAGTTCTATCTCCGCGTCTTTCTTACCCATGTTTGGTGCTCCGAGCTCGGCCAGCTTGGCCTGGAGGTCCGGGTTGCTCCATGTATTCAAAGCCGCGATGGCATTCCCCAATTCAGACGGGAGAGCCTCCGCGACCGGTGTTCCGTCGGATGCCATGTTGAGCTTCTCTCAATGGAACAACGGCGGCACTTGAGATATCGCGAGAACTCGTGAGAAGCTCGCTGGGACATGGAGTTTGAAAACGACAGGTAATGTATAATGTTAAGCCTCTAGATGTCAGTGTGGTGATGACATGTGCATAATTTTAGCTTCAGATTTTTAGGCAAAAGCTGTCAGGTATCCATTCTAAAGTCCAACGAATTTGTGATGCTATGCACTCTGAGAAGTTGGGCTTTATAGATTTTCCTCTGCGCTTAATAGAGGTAATAAGATGCTTTTCAGATATGTATGATTTGTTTTATACCTGGAATGTTTGTTGCTGAAAATCTCATATCCAGATACATTTTCATTATTATTATTATCCATTTGCTTTTACTTAGGCTTATTGTAGGCCACATATTTGGGCGGTAGATACCAGAAAACAACAGAAAAGCAGCTAATAATAAAATTGAAAAAAAAAAAAAAAAAAAAAAAAAAAGTAGAAAAAAATAGACGCACATTGGGCTGTTTACAAATATCAAAATAGATTAATTTTGCAGTGTTTGATCTATTCATACAGTCGACTGCCTTACTTCCAATAAAACAAGCAGAAGGAAGAAGTGGAGCGGCACACCGAGGCTGTTATCTATCTGGCTTTATGAAATTGAATTCCTTTGAGCTGTTTTATGAGCGCGCAGTGCGCAGGCGCAGTGGAGAGGGGGCGCACCGGGGCATGGGAGAGGCTGCAGGGCGTTGCTAAAAACGCAGGGCTACAGATATTTAAGAAGGCGGGGTAAGCCACACAAAACATGGACAGGAACAGAAAACGTCGAGTGGCCAACTGAAACCCGACAGCTGTACTTTAAGGAAACAGGCAGAAAGGTAAGCTTAACACGAATTTCCTGAATCTGGGTGCAGTAGTTGCCATTTTATTGAGGTGCGGAGATAAACGGGCTGCGTTTGTCCGAACTTTCTTTACAGGAAGATTTTGAAGTTTATGGAAGGAATTTGAAAACTTCAAAACTATCTTCTGCTGCAAGAGCAACATTTGTTTCCAATTATTATTATTTTTTTTTATTTAAAACTTTACGACCAAAATAAATAAAATAGTCAGAACATATTTCCGGGGTTGTTTCCTTCTATGTCATGACTTGTTTTCTTGCGCACCTCAAAGGTGCCACTGAAACAAATAGGATTATCTTAAGAGTTTAATTACCGGACATGTCCTCTTCCGGGATCCTTACTTATCTATGCGAGCCATATGTTTGCTTAAAAAAAAAGTTAAACAAATAACAAAAAACGGTTTTAAAGCAGCTGCTGGCGAGATAAAGGAAGTTAGTTGTTTTTTTTGTTTGTTTTTTTTAAATGAGCTTTACGCACACTCTTATCTTTCGATTAGATAAAGATAACAATCTTTCTGGATACTCTGAGTGTCTGGTTTCTCTGCAGGTCTATTTTCTCCAAAGCATTTCATAGATATATCAGCTCACTGTAAGCAGTGTTTGGAATATGAGCTCCGCATGCAGAAATACCCCGCAGGCGGTCCGAGAGCCTATTCATTGCTCAGACTCCTCGTCACATTCATACAGTGTTTATGTGCATGCTGTCCCTGGCTTTGCGGTGGGAAGGAGGAAGCCTGTTGGACTCAGACATGCATCAGCAGAAAAGCAGTGTCATGCTGTACTTTCATGCCTGGGGTTGGCCTTAAAGGAATTTAAGCTGCTCCTCACACAATAGTTCCTCTACAAAACTATCTGTATCATGGTTTGGGTTAGGTGTAGAAATACAGCTTCCTCTAATTACTCTTAACTCTTAACTGCAGATTGCACTGGGGGAAGGCAGAGTAGTTTATACAGTATTATACTGTCGTAACACAGTGACATTTTTTTAAAAATAAAAGTGACATATTGCAACGTTAATCTCCAAAGTACATCCAGTTCACTTTTTACATTTCCGATACCGATGCAGATATCTGAGGTTTAGTATCGACCGATACAGAAAAACATCGCTGAATTGACTTGGAATGTTTCTGCTTTTAAACGCGGGAATAAATGTACTGAATTGCAAATTTATTTGCTAACTCTGCGGCAGTGCAGCACACTTAAATACACCGATGAGCTTCATGAGCTTGGTCAAAGATGTAAAAAAAAAAGCAACAACACAACTTTAATTTGTTTGCTCATTAAGTAAATAATAAAGAATCTGATGAGAGCAATTGGTTGACTACTTTGGTCCAACATGTAAAGATAAATTGTAACAAACCTTCTTTCAAATGGTTCAAACAGTGCAGTTAGGAACGTCAAATATAATGTAAATTAAATATTAAAGCATGTTGTTGTTCAGAGAACGAATCATAGAATTAGACTGGATAGATTTGCCCTTATGGATCCTGATACTGACATCTTTTTTCGATATAGGGGGAAAAACAGGAGCAGGAGGTTCATAAAGAGATGGAGGCCAATTTCAAGGCGTTAAATTGCGAATTAAAGTTTCTATTAAGTTATGTTTGACATTTTTATAACAATTGTTCGATATTCAATACTCTTCGATATTGCCTATATTTTACTAAGATTGCTGCTGAAATGTTGAAAATCATGGTTGGACCTTTGTGCTGTTTGGAGTGCAGCACATCCTCGTTTTGACTTACTAGGCCCACTAACTGCAAGTCCTTTGTTTATTTCCCAGAAGCAACCACAAACAATTTGGTTTCCTTGAGGCGGATTCTCGTTTCCACCCAGCTTTGTTTGACTCTCGTTGCATTCATGCGTTAATATGTCACCATCATGTTGTCACTGCCCATAAATCACACCACGTGCAGTGAGGTGTGACACTGTAGCTTTCATAGGAGAGGAAATAAAATATTTATGATATCCATATTTAACTTATGCAGGGCAGAGGTCATGTTGATAACATGCAGCGGATAAAAAATCCTCTGCATGTTCCAGTCTGGTCCTAAAAGTTTATAATATTCTGATTTGTTCCTGATGTATTTTTTCTTTCTTTGTTTTGTTCTTTTGTTTCATTCTTGTTACTGTCGTGCTTTTGAAACTAACACACAGACGACCTCGTCTCTGTTCAGACGGCAGCACTGACATATCTTCTGCATATTAAACATTTTGAATCTACTAGCAGCTGCTGCTGCTGCTGCTGAAGAACAGCCTCAATTTTCAGCTCTGTTGTGTTTTCACATCTGTGTGCTGCTGGGATGACTTTTATGATTTGCATAATTAATTTAGTTTCTCAAGACAGGTTGCAATAAAATATTTAGAATATTCAAGTTTATAGGAAACTGTTTATGTTGTCTTGTTTTCCTACGTTTTAGACTGGGAGTATTTAAAATGGAGGTTTGTTTTTGTGAATTGTCCTGATTTGCTTGGTAGAATGACGACTGTAAGATAAAGAGCAAACTTTTCCATCTTGTTGTATTTGCAGAGAATATGTTGTCCTAAGAAAAATCCTTCCTCCTGGGCTCAAGGTCTGCTGTGTCTGCTGTAAAGAGTGCTTATTCTGCTAAGTGTTAGTGTGTTATCACCCGAGCGCTATAAGTGCCGTCCTATAGTCTTATGTGCTCTTAAATTATTTATGGATGACACACATAAAATGAACAGCATACCTGCTAGTGCCGTCTACTGTAGGGACAGGAATGATACGACTGGATAGCTTGTAGCAGCACCAGTCGGGATGAAAAAAATCTCAGAGCCGAGGTTTACTAAAAGTAAAAAACGATGCCAGATTTTTCTTTTACTTGTTAACACCAATAGGTCTTATTCTGGTGTTTACTAAAATAAACAACAGATATTTCTGCAGTATTCTGGTGTTTACTAAATTCTTCAGATATTTTAAATCCAGCATGAAGTGTGGAACCAGTCTACAGTGCACTGGGAGTCCAGAGCTTGTAGGTCTACCTTTAAGAAGAAAAAACTTCGCCGTCTCTTGAAGTCATCATGGAGGAATTTTGGGGCTTTCTTTTATGACGGTGTTTTTTCACTCGAGTAAAGTTTGCAGACTCTCTTTTGATGCTCCTCTCCCCATTACTGCCTTCCAGTCAAGTAAATGCCTGCATCTTAGTAATGCAAAACACACTTCTTTCTGTGACTAGTGTGCTGAAGAAGCCAAATAAAATGGCCATGGTTCTTATGGGCAACATTTGAGTTTGTGTGGCTATGAGAGCAATTACCTAAAAAGATTTCAAAGAAGTTATAGTTTTTTTATCATTATTACAAAAGTATTATAAAATATGGTGATAAAGTTTTAGTCTATTTCACCCACCCCCAGTAAACAAAACTGTCCTGATTTGTAAAACTCTAGAATCGCTTTCTTTCCATGAGTGTAGGTGTAGCACTGATGCTAGCTGTTGTTTATTTCTACTAACAGTTGCAGAGGAGGAGCGTTCTCCTTTCTGTTTGGACTCAGCTCACGGGAATCTGTCGCTGAAGCGGGTCACTGAAATGGGTGTGGCTCACAGCCACACCTATAAGTTGAAGAAGTTTTGCATTAGGCAATGGTAGCTTCTTTAAGCTAAGCTGCTGCTGTGCCTGCAAGGTAAATGTTGAAACAGGAAGCGGTGCTGGAGAGTTACAAAAAGAAACAAACGTGGTGTTAAAAATAAATGGCCGCTTCTTTTGTCGGTGTGTTTTCGACAGCTCCAGTTCTGTCAGAAATGTTCTGGAGCGCTTTTGACACTTCATGGTTCTGCTTATTTAAAGATTCTGAGAGCTTTTGCTTGTTCTGGTGCCATGCACAGTTCATTAAGCGCTATGCTTCACACAAAGCGCATCTCTAAGCTTCTTGCACACCACATACACTCCCCACAGAGCGGCTTATCTAATTCTCAATGCAAGTTGTTTCTGACGTTTTGTCCACGTTCAGCGCTGCTCCACAGGAGTAGCACAGATTTGATTTTTTGTGTCTTATCTCTTATGGAATGCAAGCAGTGGTTAGCTGAAAAGCAAACTTATCTGACTTAAAAAAAAAATTTTAAAAATCCCCTGAATGTTTCATAGAAGCTGTTTTAGCTGCTGTACAAAGACAGATGTATATGCACTTGTTTCTCTGCATTCTTTCTGAGCTCAATTTCTGAAATTCTTGTGTTTTATTTGTTTATTTTTCTTATTCCAGGTTTTAGCGGCTGGCGTTAAAGGGACAACCTGACACCCGGTCAACAAAATCCTGTCAGCATACATCCTGTTGCTGCTCCCGTTCACTGGGGTCTGATGTGAGGACGCCACTCCTCTCCCTTGAAAAGCTTTGCCAGTCAGAGATCCTCTGTTTGTGGTTGGACAATCCTCCACTCATTAATACTTAATAGCTTCCTAATGGCAACTCGTGCTTCCTTTTAATTTATGATTTGGGCTCAAAGGTATTACAGTGCCTCATCACATTTACACAAGTGCTGCCTGAGTGCTTTTTATGAAAGGCTGTTGGTGCCATAGATTACAGCTGCCTCCTGAATAATTGGTTGCTCATTATCGCCCTATTTTTATTTTTAAACAACCGTCATAAAAAGAGTTATAGTCAGCTGTCAAGATGGTGGAAGCCCCCATTTATGCCACAGGCATGGCCGCCAAGCTCAGGAGTCAGTGGGATCGCGACGGCGGCCTCGGACAGAACGACAACGCGCTGAAGTTTCTGGGTCAGGACTACGAGTCTCTCAAAGCGCAGTGCCTCCAGAGTGGGAGGCTGTTCGAGGACAATATGTTCCCCTGCATCACATCGTCTCTGGGATTCAACGAGCTCGGCCCCAGATCCTCCAAGACCAGCGGCGTCCGCTGGATGAGGCCCTCGGTAAGAAAGAGGGGAACCTCTGGGTGGATGTTTACTGTATTGTTGTAGATGTATTAAGGGATGGGATGGTTAGTGTTATTAGTGCTGAATTTGAAGAATGTTGGAAATGGAGACACAAGTTTGAGTGATATTACTTTTCTGAGGTGGTCAAAAGTCAACTCTGAGCTCAACAGCGTCTAAAAGAAGTTTCACTCCTTCAACCTTTTGTCACGGTACAACCACAAACCTTAAAATATATTGAATTCAATGAAAATGAATCAAATGTATATATGACAAATCCATTGGTATTTAGCCCCTTGAGTCAATACTTTGAAGAACCACCTGTCACTGCTATTAGAGTTGCAAGTCATTTTTGAAGTATGTCTAATTTCTGCCAGTTCTTCCCATTTCAGACATAAATGTAAGGCCTTTATGAATATCAATTTTCAGATATTGCTTCAAATACTCATTTGGATTTAGATCTGGCCCGTTCTCTAACGCATGATACTGCTTTAATAAACGATTACGTTCTGGTTGACTGTTGACTTGCCTCAGTCTGTAGACATTTGCAGCCTTTAACCAATTTTCTTCCAAAGTGTCTATAAATTTATTTCCGTCCCCATTACTTAATGCTGTTCCGTAGATTTATGAGGTCTTCAGCTGGATTAATACTGAGATTAAGTTGCAAACAGAGGGATTCTACACACTAAGTTGGATAATTACTGAATTCAAAACTTCTGAAGTCAGTTGTTGCATGGCAGACGTTTTAGGTTGCCATTGTGCTACATTGTGTCCAGTTATCACATAATAGCCCAATTAAAGACATTGAGAAATGTATGTGAATAAATAGAAAGGCTTTTTAGATAAAGTGATCACCTTCAATGCTTATGATGTCGACTGCCTGATCACATCTTCTTCTGTAACAAATGGCTGTTTGCATTTTTCTGGCACCTCTTAGTTTCAGTGGCTGTTCCATGGTTTAAGACATAAACTCTTTGCTTAAACTAAAATCTTTTTTTATCCAGGAATTATTGAGCAATGTACGGAAATAAGTGCTTTAATCTGTGCTTGCTGTAAAGCTCAATGTCCAATCCCGACCTCAACAAAACCAGAGATGTGAACATTTTTTTTGTGTGTGTGTGTGTGTGTGTGTGCGCGCGTGCGTGCGTGTGTGAGAGAGAGAGCAGATAATGACTTTGTAGGAGTTTTGCAAAGTCTTCCCCAGGATTATTTGATTACCCCCTGAAGCAAACTTTGCCCACAGTTATGACTTTCATCTGTTGCTAGGCAACTACACTTTCAGAGCTGAGTGATTGAGGGTTCTTTCCTCCAGTTTAGGGAGTCTGCAGCATTTTTCTCCTTCTTTGCTCCGTTCCTGCCTCCAGTCTCTGATTAACTCCTCATAAATACACCAGAGCTCTCACTGCAGTCGAGTATTTCAAGAGAGCTCAGTCTGAACACAGGAGCCCTCGTCACCATTTTTTTCCCCCCCACGAATCGTGACAATCTTTCAGTTTTACTGAGCGAAGAACTGTGATCCGATTCCCCCAGGGTCGTGATTGTCTTTGTGACTGCAGCCTTTTACCGCCTCCTGCAGCTTTCGTTTCAGTAGACTGACCAAGAGTTTATGTCCATTAATATGTCATGGATTTATCCAAGGCTGTCGTCTCTAAGGCGTGTCGTGATCTCAACTATGTAGAAACTTTAGTGTTTCTTAATATGTAATATGGTCTGTAATATTTACTTTGTGGTAACTGGGTCAGGGTCGTCACGCATCGCCTCAAAAACGATTGGATGTGTGATGGTGGTGTGGTTTCTTGTATCCTTGGGTGGGTTAAAAACCAGCGTTGTCAATCAATTTAAAAGATTAAATCTAATTAATCACACTCTAGCAGTTAAACAAGATGAATCACTATGCTTAACTTTGTAAGCTTGAACTGTAAAAAAAACTTTTTAAAAAATCATCTCAAATCAAACATCTCAACTTTCTAAGTTTTTATATTCGGTAAGGTTTAAAAGAAGTCAATCTGTTTCAAACGTAAATTTAAAATGTTAACTATAAACTGGTTGTGCTTCAGTGGATAATTCACCGTTTCAATAACTAGGCTACATACTACTTTGGTTTTATCCAAACGTCCATCGCGGTGGTTTTTAAAGCGAAATTTGCCTCCGACTCTCCTTGTCCATCGTTTCACTCTCATTTGAGACTCTTCTCGGCTGACCGCAGTACAAGACCGTGCAACGTTCCGCTTTGAACTTAAGAGGCTTTTGAGTCAAAATAGGTCATATGATTAATCTGCATTATGTAATATTATCTCGTTAAAGTTGTTAGATTAATCGCACGTGTTAAGGTGTTAACGGCACCGGTAAAAACAAACATTTTCCAAATCCAGCATTTTTCACAACAGACTAAAGTTGAAAGCTCAAAAGGACATAAAGCAGCTACTGGAATATTTCTAAAAATGTAATGTTTTATTACATTTATTGTTTTTCCTTTGTTTATGTTCCTATGCACCACACAGAAATAGTTGATGTGCATTAGTACCAATTGAGGATACTTTTCATGTAGTAGGCTACATGAATTTACGTGTTCAAAAAGGCAGTAAAAAAATCATTTTATGTTATTTATTTATTTTTTACATTGTAATCATGGAGAAACCACCTGTTTTGGCTTTGATTTGCTATTGGCAGGGTCATGAGAATAAGACAAGTTACTTTACTTTAAAAAATGAGTTACTAAAATCATTTCTGCTTTGTGTGTTCCCAACAGGAGTTCTGCAGGCGGCCGGAGTTCATTGTGGGCGGAGCGACTCGCACAGACATCTGTCAGGGAGCCCTGGGTGAGTCCTAGTGGGACAACATACTTCCACATACCTAGAGAAGAATCATTCATGTCTCCTGAACAACTGATTCAGGTGTACTTTCTGTTGGAAAGGAAAATAAAAAGCACACAGTTAGCTGCAGAAGTCCAGGGTAAAGACAAGTCAGCACTGACCTAGAAGTTCTTACTATGGGAAAGACAACAAACAGTAACCAGAGTTAATGGCAGCAACAATCCCATCAGTGACTGAAGGCATGTGGTTGTTCCTCTCTGGATCGCTGGCAAGAGATGGCATCTGCAGTGTGAGAGTTTAAATTAACTGCACCTGAACTAGTTGTGTTTTTGTTCTTTTTTTCTTTTAAATCTGCGTTATCTGATCCCTTAGCGTAGAAACTTACCAGACCCACATAAAATTTTGCTTTACAGAATTTCAAGCTCCTGGTCTGTCAATGTTTACCTATAACGTGTCAGAAATGGAGTTCCTTTTCTCTTCTTTTAGCGAGGACATAGATGGAAAAACTTCAGTTTTCTTCCACTTTATTCAGAACCAGAAATTACTGAAATCTATATTTTCTCAGAAATATTTTGTATTTATTTATTTCCTTCCTTCCTTCCTTCCTTCCTTCCTTCCTTCCTTCCTTCCTTCCTTGCTTCCTTGCTTCCTTGCTTCCTTCCTTCCTTCCTTCCTTCCTTCCTTCCTTCCTTCCTTCCTTCCTTCCTTCCTTCCTTCCTTCCTTCCTTCCTTCCCCTGTATATTCTTATACTTTTTCAACTGTTGTGTCAATTTCTCCTTTCTCTTTCTAGTTTCTTCCCTTTTGTCTTTGCCCTTCCTCTTTTTTGTTTCCTTGCTCTTATTTACTTCCTGTACTGTTTGCCTCTCCTTCCTTCCTCTTTATTATCTTGCTCCTTTTTTCCTTTTTCTAGTGTTTGTCCTTCCATCAAGTTCTAATTTTTGCTTGTTTGATATACAAAAATGCACAGTAGTTTGTAATTTAAAACTTTATAAAGTGAGGGATGCTTACTTTTTATATTTAGGTTTATTAACCGTAACAGTGGCTTATCAAATGGCTGTGAACACAACCAGGTGATGTTTCTCACCATGGTTCTGACTGGGCTGATGTGATCTGAATCACCTGCCTTTCAGACAGCATGTCACAGAAACGGATCTTCCCCATTCTAACTTTGAGCTGACGCACTCAACTCAACTTTATCTAATCATCATGTATATTTCAGTTGTTTTTTTTAAGTGTTAATGTCCTCCTCCCAATGTCTTAAAAAGGTCTGGCCGTGCGAGAAATGACGCCGACCATTTCCTGATGAAGCCATTTCATTAAAGCCCCTTTCAACAGAAACGTCATTGCAAAATTATGACCACAAAAATGTATCTACTTGGAACACATTAATAATTAAGCACAGAAACTTTAAGAGTTGTTTTCTTTTCCAATGCCGGGGTAGTGTTGCGCTTCTATTGGTGGTTCTTTGTTGAATAAAAGGAAAAATATTACCAACACAGCTTGTTGTCTCTACATGAATAGCTCTTAGTTTTAAAAAAAATGCAATCAAGTTGTAGATTTAACAAAGCAAATGGAGACGCTTTGTTAAGCGTCAGGTCAGGTTGATCAGACTGTTTCAGTGTGTGAATGAAGGGCACTGGTCCAGCTAGCACTCACTATTGGACCTTTATACATGGTAGATATAAGTATATATATTATATATACATATATATATCAAATACTTGCAAAAGTTAGCTTTTGCAAGTATTCCAAGTAATCCGGCTAATAGCTTATGTTTAAAAAGAAAAGCTGTTCTGCAACATGTCGGCGGCTGAATAAAAGCTTGAGCTGGCATGTGTGGCGACATGAAGTGTCTGCGAAGGTTTTCTTTCTCTTGAATTATAAAGAAACTGTTGCTTGATGATTGAGCAAAAGTGGCTTCTGTAGCTGAAGCCACAGTGTGATTCTTACTCACTGTGGTTCTGTGCTAATTTGAAGCACAGAACCGCTACTATGTATAGAAAGTTTTTTTTTTTTTTTGTTTTTTTTTTTTTTAGTAATTCTGCAGTGACTCACTAAATTATTCACACACCCTTAATGTTTCAGATTAGAATCAATGTGTTTTTAGCATAATTATACAAAGTGCATACACAGCCAAGTTTGTGTGTTTTTGTTGCCCCTTCTTTTAATCAGCTACTTCTAAATCATCCAGTTCAACAAGCTGCTTTCAGAAATCCTCTAATTTATAAATTACCTGGGGGGAAAAAACAAAACTGTTGGATGCTGTAAAAAATGGTCACACGTTGTCCAGTGATGCAACACTCGTTGCATGTACAGCCCCACATGCAACGAACAGGTTAAGATCAAATCATATTTAGCCCAAAGACTTGCAGGAAGAGGTGCAGCTAAAGGTGCGTCTACAATTTTATGATGCAAAGGTAGGCCTCTCACAATAAACATTAAATTTATTAATCACATAATAAATTAAAATAATCTCGATAATTCCCATGTGCATGATTTATCGTTTTTCATTTTCCTCTCTTTCTTTCTACCAAAATTGGTCTTCAGTTTGATGCTTTGGTCTCAATTAGATGTTTTTTTTTTTGAAGGATAATTTTGTTTCTAGAATCTTCATGGTTCATCTTATTTGCTGTTTTGTCTATTTATTTTATATATTTAAAACGTCTTTAATGTTCATTAGAATTTAAAGCTTGTTGATCTTTGAGAATGTGTTCTTGTGCCCTCACCATTATATTACTGGCAGGTGGTTTCAAAACAGCAATATTATCGTTTATCGCAATGACTTCTGGGACAATTTATCGCCTATCAAAATTTGCAATCGTGACAGGCCAGTTCAGAGGCGGCTGAATGCAAACGGACAAAACTCTTTTCAGAATTTTGATTGTAAAACATTTATAAAGACTGTAGTTTTCCTTCTACTTCATGGTTATGCACTACTTTGTCAATCTGGGACAAAAAGAGAGCAATTTTGTGGTTGTAACAAAACATGAGCACAGTCCACAAATATACTTTCAGAAGTTCTTTAAGACTTGAAGCTGAACTGAGCCAGTAGTAAGTGTATCAGCTGCATCTGTCACTGGAGGAAGGTGGATTGATTAATTGTTTTTTGTTTTTTTACTGTTGTTGGTTTGCATCTGCAGGAGACTGCTGGCTGCTGGCGGCCATCGCCTCACTGACCCTGAACGATAACCTCCTCCACAGGGTGGTTCCTCATGGACAGAGCTTTCAGCAAGGTTATGCTGGCATCTTTCACTTTCAGGTAATGGCTCCACTTCCTGTGTTTACATAAAGAGCCTAGACGACCCCTCCATTTGTCTGTCACAGATCTGTCTTAGTGTTTGATCAATCTTTTCCTGTATATCTTCAGGGCAATGCAGAAATATTTTCCGGCTACTGTTTTCCCTGTTTCCATGTTCTACTCTTCAGATTTTCTATTTTAAGACACTTTTCTCCCACTGGGATTAAAATACTAGGGAGGATAAATGTGGAACAATTCTGACAGAAGGCATAAAAGAATATTTATATCTCCCACATTTTATTGAAGGTTTTAAATGCGATCAGAACGTGCAGTATAATTCCCCGAAGCCATGGGAGCGTCTTCGGTTTTGAATGCTGTGGATGACTCAACCGGAGTCCCCTGCTCAATGGAGCGCGTTGCAACTCCGGTTTGAGCTTTTCATGGAAAGATTTGCCAGGCAGATATAATGGCTTCCAGGAAATTTTGAGGTTGTGAAAGATGTTTCATATTCTCCTTCACAACAGGATTAGCACTTCTTCTACAGCTGCAGAAATCCAGCCTTGTTGAAAACTGTTCCAGAGGTCATAGGCCAAACCTGATTTAACTGTGAAAGTAGCCAGAATGTTGTGACTCCCTTAGCTGAAAAGTTTTTTTTTTTTAGTTTTTGTGTTTCTGAGCTGTATTTCAGCAAGATTGTCTTGAGCATGCCACACCTTTTACACTCATTGGCACTTGTGGTAACTGTAGCTTAAAAGCATTGACATGAATTCATCTGTTGCGGTAGCAGAATGTCACACTAATTATCAATAAAATAAAATCAAACCTTTAACTTGCATCCATTTACTAAATGAGGGGAAAATCCCAAATAAGGAAATTATTGCAAATAATCAGTGTCACACGTATTGCCAATCCTTTTAAAGTATATTTACATGAATAGTGAACTTTTCTTGTCATTGAGAAAAGCTTTGGCAAGTGATGTAATGTTTTTATGTTTCTCTGTTCTAAATAAGTGGCAACAATCTGAGTTTGACACTCTGAGTGAAATAACTTTGAGTGAAATTGTAATTTAATAAAAGGGACAATGTAAGTTCACAGCATGCAAAGAGGAAGTTGGAGGAGGAAGGAACTGTGCCGTTTGAGTTGTCGGATCGGACGGCATTGATTTTTAATCTCAGGATTTTGAGTTTCCAGAATGTTGTGAATTGGTGTGTATTAGAGGTCGTTTGACTTTGTGGGTGTGTTTAGCTTGAATTGTTCAGAGCCATGCTTAGAGATCTGATGTGCCATTCTCCTTGATTCAACAAGCAAAATGGCACAGGACTCAGAAGAACTGTCTCAACTGGTTTTGTTAATTTTTTTTAATCCATTTTAATTGGACAGACGCCTTTTGAATTATTGCCTACACTTACCCATATTTATAGTCTAAAGAAGGCTTAAAAACATTAAAAGAACTGAAACTGCAAACAATTTAGATTTTATTTCTGTAAAGACTGATTTATTTTATTTTATTTTTTTCACTGATAATTTGGCCCAGCAATGTTAGCAAGCTAGCAGACTAGCTGGTCTGGGGAGAAGTCATCCTGGGAACAGTCTGCTCCCCATCAGCGTAAGCTAACATGGCAGTTCCCAGACTTATTTTAGCATGTGCAAAGCATCTCTTGGGAGGTTATGGAGATGTATCTTAATGGTGACAGGGTAATGGTGTGCTCTGGGTATTACAACATCTAGGCCTGTACATAACCTTTCAAGGTTTATTGTATATTTTCACACCAGCTGCAGGATGAATTGTGAGAATCATGGTTAGAGGTGTGTGTTGCTCTGCTCTCGTGTTGCCAAAATTGTTGAAGTGCTGGTGGGATTTCCTCCTCTGCAGCAAGATTGAAATCGGTAATTGTTCAGGAAAGTCCTACATGAATGAATGAGAGGAATTCAGCAGAACGTTTGGAGCCATTCAAGCACAGAGGTGATGATTGTTGTGGCCGTAGCAGAGTGGAACGACTGTCAGAAAGGCTGCAGTGGAAGAAAACTATTTCTCAACTACTGCAGCACAGCGGCTACATTTTAGCTTTAATGTTAAAATATATTTTCTTCATTCAATCACGGAGAACGTAGGGTAGTGTTAATCCTCGTGTGAAGAGGATTAACACTCTTCAGTTACCTCAGATTTTCTTTTATTTGATTGAACACGGTGGTCAAATCTTTCCATTAATCTCTACATGCTCAGAAGAAGATGCAACTCTGAGTCTTTTAGCAACTTTGATTAATTAAACCACTGAGGACATTCCTGTTGTTCCCACAGAATTACAGTGTGTAGATCATATCGTTGAAATCTAAGCCTCAAAAGTGACCCTGAAAGGTATATTTTAAATAAAGGTTTTCACTCAGTCTCAGTTATTTTACATTTAATTCATAACTGGGCGATTATGAGGTCTTTGACTAAACGAAATATCTCAAGCACAGATATGAACAACGGTACATGGCCAAAATAAACAAAACAAAATGACGAATCAGGTCTAGGGCATTAGTTACTAATACAAACAGTAGGTGTTTGATTAAAAGTTTATAAAATCACTCTGAGATCCGTGAAAAATATAAATATGAAATGGTGTTTCAGCAAGCCTTACTGAAAAATAAACAAGTTAGTGTAGCGAACAATTGTAACAAGAAGTGGACAAGAATACAGTTTTTTTTCTTTTTTTCTTTTTTTAGGATGTTTAATCATAAGATGTGGTTTAATCTGTGAAAGAAAAACCATTAAAGCACATTTCCGAATTGTTCTCAGAGTATGATCTGAACCTGCCAACTTTTATTTTTTATTTTGCTCTTTTTGTCAAGACAGATCTAAAGGTTTAAAGCACAGCTTTTATATCTCTGCCTTCTATTTTTACTTTCCAAATCACTGAAGATAAGCAGCGTCTCTCTTCCACATCCAGTCAGTCAGACAGTGATACTGCCACCTGTATTTAAATTGCTGTTCCATAAATGATAGAAGCTGTTAATCTGAAGTCCTGCAGGATCTTTCAAGCTGACCCTTCTCTCTCTCTGACCCGATCATGCTGCTTTGCAGCATAATTAAAGAATCTGTTCTGCGGTTACGCATGGATGCAGCCGTTGGGAGGTGACTGCAGCTTATCAGTTGAACTTTGCTTTATTGTGTGCAACAACAAATACATGTCAACTGCAACAAGAACGCATCTGTAGCACTGACACAGATCTGGGCTTGGTTTAAAAGGTCTTATCTTCAGAAAGCCAACAGGAAGCAAACGCATGGTCAGTCCAACATGGAGTTTTATTACAGCAGAGGTTTACTCTGTCTCCATATGCAAAATATGACTGGTTTCCTTCTTTATCTGACAGATTATTTGAATAAGCCTGTGGTTTTTTATTATTATTTGCATGTTTTATAACTAATGATTGTAACCACAGCCTGTATTAAAGGAGTTGTTTTGAAAATGGAGAAGCGTCATTAAGTAACAAAGTTGACCAAGATAGACATAAATATCTGGTTTTAGTCCCAGGGATTGCTTTACTTCACTTTTGTGCCAAGAGTGCTTAAAAGTACTGCAAATTTGACTCTTTAAAAAAAGAAAAAAGTAATGAGACAGAGAAAATCTGGTTGTAGCTTTTGTAATAACTCCACCATCTCAGCTCGCTGGGTCACTGAGCCCTTTCAAGATAATTTGACTATTGATCTAGTGGGCGTTTTGCCAGCTGAGGGGAACAGAGCCATCCCGATGGAGGGACGACACACTCACTCATCAGTCGCATATAGCATGCACAGTCACAGAGATTATGTCGAACGCGAAATAAAACAGAGATCCGTCAGGGATCCCTTCTATCAGCCCGTTCAGTCATGAAAACTGTCAGAGCAGAAACAAGTAGACAAACAACCCAGCTGTCTCTGCACATTCCCTATGTAGGCCCACATGGTTCAGACTAACATATAAAGCAAGGCAGACTGTAGTCCTTAACACTTCAAAGTGAGTTTTAAATGGTCAGAAAAAGGTGAATTTCTCTTTTCCCTGGTGTGCGGTTGTCTCATGCGGCAGAAAGATCAATAAAAATCATCACGAAGTGGCTCACAGCTGCTATTTTACACCTCTGGGACCAAACAGTGGTGCACTGCAGAAACGTGTGCTGGTGTTTTCATTGTTGCTTTATTAAAGTGAGAGGGAATAATGCTCCAGCTTGCTCAAAATGTCCTGCAAATGCATGTTGCGCTAAATCTAAACACGGGAAAGCTGAACACCATACGAATGCAAAAATAAAGCTTCATGTTTTGTAAAACCTGCTCTACTTCCATAATCCTTTCTTTAGACTTCTTCTGTATTCGTTAGCAGGACTTTGCTTTCTTCTGGATTTGTGCGCCATCAGATCTGTCTTGGATTTTCCTTTTTGTGTAAGCTTGGATCCCTTAAGCCTGTGGATAATTTACCCTGAATTAAATGAGTCATCCCAAAACGTTACGAGTCCAAGCTGTGGGGAGTTGTAATCCGTTTTTTCAGTGAGAAGGCAGAAAGGGGGAAAGAAAAAAAATCAGAAACAAGGGGAGTCTCAGTCAGAAACAAACATAAACTGGAGCAGAATCCTTTAAGATATTTGTAGCAATGCGATTTTTGCACGGGAACGGCCATTGTTGAATAGTTTTGAGGTTTTTCTCACACTCAGAAACTTGTCCTGCAAGTCAGAGTTCGTTTTTTTTTTTGTTTGTTTTTTCTCACAGCGTCTATGGGTGGCGTTCACACTTAGCTGTTCCAGTCTGAAACTGCACGAGTCTCCAGTGGGCCGTATTGTGGCACGGTTTCTCCCAGAAGTGGGATCAGCTTTGCAGGCAGGTTTTGGAAAGTTTCTGCTGCACATTAAAAACAGATGCTGACCAACAAAAGTGGGCTAAATGCTCCTGGATGCAACGTGATGCTAGTGCACGCTCATTTGCTCTGTTGTTAAGCTGAAAAGACAGTTTTCCAACCTTCTTCCTCTTTTCTTTGTCTCTTCCATTGGCCTAAACCACAAATGGAGGTCTTTTTTTGTATTTTTTGCTGGAAATGCTTCCATTTCATTCAATTACTGCTTTATAGTTTCTGCACGTGGCTTTTCATTTGGTCCTTGTGAGACTTTTGAGCACAAGTCTGAATTTCTATATACATTTAGCACACTAGCATATCTAGTTCAATCATAGATCAAGATGGCCTGCCTTTTTTATTTTGACACAATAAAAACTTCCACAGTAGAAGTGTTGCAACTTTGAAATGCTATTTAGCTCCTTTAAGATGTTTTTCAGTGCTTGGTCATATATGGCAAGAAAGGAACATGTCTGACACTCGCCTAACCTTTTACTGCAGCTGGCTGCTACCAAGGAGGATCTACTGTATGTGCTGTTGGGAATGTGTGGAGGTGTAGATTTAGCACTTCAAGCATGTTTGGAGTGTTAAAAGGAAAATCTTGTCAGAAAAAACTCCCAAGCCACCGAATTCACAGGAGACCAAATTAGGGCTTACTGAAATGCAGTTTTTTGCTGGAAACCTTTTTTTATTCCTATATCAAGCTGTTTTGTTTTTAGTTTTTTATTAGAGAAATTTCTAATTTCTCATGTTTGTTGGGGCTTTTTTTTCTAAGTAGTTTTGTTTTTACTTACCTTCATTTGGATACATGTTGGTGTATAATGACCAGACGGATTCTAATCTGACTTGGACAGGATTTTTTTATTTATTTATTTTAATTTGTGAGTTGGTTTTTGTAGCTCTTTATCGAGTCTGTGGTGATTTACACTACGGTGAGACAGTCTTGCAGGCTTCACTTCTGATTTGCACCCATATGCTAATCTACCCAGCTGCTGAAGAGAAGCGTATGTGAATTGGTGAAATTCCAGACATTGCTTTTATGCTTCTGTGTTTCTGCAATAAATCTGAAACAAATAATTTAACTTCTATGATTACTCCTTTAGTGAGGATAATTTAAATTTGACTATGTCACAACAAATACAGTCAAGCAGAATACTGTGGGTCTGCGTCATACTGCCCCCTGCTGGACACCAATCATTCAATCAGATCTCATTTTCCAGAAGTGAGCCTGTTTGCATCTACCTGTAATGCTTTAATTAAAAAGAGATGAGAACAAAACCAATCCCTGTGTGTTTTCTTGGAAAGGAGAATAAATCATCTAAACACATCAGCCTCTAGGAAAATGATTTCAGAGAAATTGACTCTGCCCTCCTCTGCGGTACTTTACATGCAGCAGAGAAACCGGTTCGACTTGAAAAATGATTGCCGTTCACACATTCTATGAAATGAAATGCTCTCAGTTACTTGTAAACGGTAGTCATCTCATTTGTCAAAAGCGTGAACAATGTTGTTTTCTTTAACTTGAGTTAAACCAGAATTTTTTTTTTCTGTTCTTGTATTATTAATGCTTTGTATCAAGACATGTAATTATTTTTGTTTTTTAAAACCTTTATTCACACAAAAATTAGTAGACTGACTTTGTGAAGTTCTCACTCTAAGTGAGAACTTCAATTCTCACTTAGAGTGAGAACTGAAGTTCTTTTTCACTTCTCACTCTACTTCTGTTTACTTCTTCAATACTTGAAGAAGTAAACAATACTTCTTCAAGTATTGTTTAATACTTGAAGAAGTATTAAACAAAAGCCTGCACGTTATTGTTGCAATGTTCTGAAACTGTAGATGTTCGAATGAGTTTCTGTACAAACAGTCCAGACTCCTTTTAAAAGAACGTGAAATCTTTCTGTAAATCTTTCTGTTTTCTAGAGCTCTCTGCTTCCTCTCTGTAATGCAGTTCTGGCAGTTTGGAGAGTGGGTGGAGGTGGTGATTGATGACCGTCTCCCAACGAAAGATGGGAAGTTAGTGTTTGTCCACTCTGCAGAGGGGACTGAATTCTGGAGCGCTCTGCTGGAAAAGGCCTACGCCAAGTAAGAACAAAGCTGAAAAAACCACATGCTGATGCACAATCATACATTATTGTTGCAAATCCCTTTTCTTTTTTATACACTTACTGGCCTTATCAGGTACAGCTTGCTAGTGCTGGGATGGGTCTCCTGTTACCTTCAAGAGAAGCTTTCTTGGCATCGATTCAACAAGGAGTTGGAAACATTTCACTGAGATTTTGATGGATGGAGAAATGTTTTCTGATTTGGATCCAATTCTGACCCTACTCACTAAATGTTGTACCCAGTGTGGTCTTCTGCTGCTGTAGCTCATCTACTTTAAGGTTCAATGTATCATGCGTTCAGAGATGTTATTCGGCATACCTTTATTGTAACAAGTTGCTTTAGTTATAGACGGCTTTCTTAAGCCACTCTCCTCTGACTTTCGGCATCATCAACTCATTTTCGCCCACACAACTAATTCTCACTGGATATTTTCTCACTTCAGGACTGTTCTGTGTAAATCCAAGACTTTGTTTTACTGAGAAATCCCAGTAGATCAGTACATTCTGAAATATCCAGAGCAACAGCATAGCAAGTTACTTCTGCCGCTATTGCCCCCTCCCCAACTCTCAGGACCGAACGTCTTGCATGTTTTGAATGTGACCCACAATCATTTCAAACACATGTGATTGATATGATTGTGTTACCTCCTCTGCATGCCATCAGGTGCTGCAGAAATTACAAAGTCTTTTAAGTCAGGTGAGTGGCAACAGGAAAAGTCCTAAACCATGCCGAATTATTTTTGGACCTCTAGTCTGTATCACATCTTAAATCCATATATCTTGGATTTAATAGGTCGTTATTTGTATTGACAAGCAATTGAAAATGTCTACCAAATAAACTGGCTAGCAGCTAATCTGTGTGCGAGTACAAACTTTTGAGAACCATTGCTAAGCTATGAGGATTAGAACAATGCCCTGTTTTTTAAGGTTGCAATCTACTTTTTTTTTTTTAAAGAAGTAAGATAATGGAGATAATTTAAGTTTTTTTGCTTTTTTTTATCTAAGTAATTGTATTGTTCATAAGTCTTTAAGGAGAAAAAGAGCAGACTTTGTTAATATTTGCAAACTGACAGCTCAGCTTTAAAATTGCTCTAGTATGACACCTAGTGGTTGTCCAGCATAATAAATTGGTCATGATTGGTCCTTTCAATTAGTATCACAAGCTGCTTGGTTGATGATTCTTTTGTGTGTGTTGTTAAATTTGATATATTTAAGAATTAGTTTCTTTAAAGTGAAGCATGTTGTATTTAAATTTGAATTTCTACAGCAGTCTTCAGCCAAACGGATTGTCTTATCAGGAATTTGAAGCATGATTCAAAAATTTATTTTCTCTTCTGGCTACAGTTTCAACCTCTTCCTTGAATATCTCAAGTCTGGGGACTGCCTGTTGGATAAGACACTTGGCTCTTTCTAAAGGGGTTCAGTGACCGAGAGCTTCAGCTGCTTCATTTGACAGCTGTGGTCTCAGTTGTACTACTGAGATTCAGTATTGTTCATATAAACACATGGCTGCCAAGTTTACACAAGTTCTCATATTAGTGCAATGTGAACATGAGACTGAAGCAGCAAACGCTGCAACTGTAGTTTATTTAAACTTTAACATAAATGACGCAGCGTGAAGTGTTTCTACTGTTACCGCCACTCTTTTCCTTGGAGACCCAATTCATGCACCGGAACTGCTCTGGTCCGCAGGCTGAACGGCTGTTATGAGGCTCTGTCAGGCGGCAGCACATCAGAGGGCTTTGAGGACTTCACCGGAGGCGTGACAGAGACGTTTGAGCTGAAGAACGCCCCCCGAGACCTCTTCAGCATCATCAGACGAGCCGTCGAGAGAGGATCCCTGCTTGGCTGCTCTATCGACGTCAGTACTGATCGTTTACTTATGCTCAGATTCAAGATAATGTAGTTTTATCACATATCTGATAATGTAGTTTTTCATATCTGAAAATGATTGAGTATGTTTTCACAAACCGTCGTCTGTGTCAAACTCGAGACCAAATCTGGTCCGCCATAAGTTTTTATGAGGCTCTTTAGACTCTAGGGTGACGAAGTAGACTACATATGAAAGTCAGAAATTCTGTAGTTTTTTTTTAATTTATTTTTTAAGAGGACACACATTGAGGGAATGTAAAAAAAAAAAAAATTTTTTTATTTGTTTTACTTTATTTAGGCTAAATAAATATGAATCAGAGCTTGATATGGTGTCTTGTGTGTTTATATGCATATAAACATAAAGAAAACAACAAAAAACAACAACCAAGAGATTCATTTTTCATGTACGTTCTCTTTTTTAAAAAAATGTAAAAAAACCCTACAGAATTATGACCTCATAGTCTAAATATCTTCTTATAACCTATAATATAGTATTGTAAGTGTTTGGGGTGGGAAACAGATTTTAGTTGAAGCCACTAGAGGGCAGAGACCCTTACACAACCGAAGCTGCCAGGAATCCAGTGTGTCAAAGGCTTTTGATCAGGACCTTTATTTGCAGACGGGGAGCACTGAACTCTGCAGCGAAGGACATTCTGTCTGGTAAATTTGCCCTCCGATACTTTCGTTTGGGTATGACGAACCAGCAGTCTGGCAGGGAAAAAACATTGGACCTTTCTCCATACATGACAAAATGGTGAATCATTGATCATCAGAATGTTCTTTTGCACTGTTGCAATGCTGCAGTTGCATCACAGCAAACGTTTACAGGTGTGAATAGTTCAGAAACGAGAGCTCCAGAAAACACCTACTGTAGTTATTGATTTTTTTTTTTTAGTTGCCACAGTAATAAATCTGAGTTTGTGTCTCCGTCTCACAAGGCATCACATGCACTGCTGAGTTGTAGCTTGACCGAGCATTATGAGATTTCCCCGCTCTAGATAATGTGTCAGCGGAGACAAATAAACCATCTCAGTGACCCCTATTCACAATCCATGCGTTGCATTGTCTGTTTCACAGATCACCAGCACATCAGACATGGAGGCCGTCACATTCAAGAAGCTGGTGAAGGGCCACGCCTACTCTGTGACTGCTGCGGATGAGGTGAGCCGTCATGCTGGAGGATGTGGGGGTCAGGATCAGGCCTGTCACAATAACAAATGTAGCTGGACGATAAATTGTCCCAGGAATTATTATGATAAACGAAAATATTGTTGTTTTGAGACCATTTTCAAATAATATAATAGTAGAAATGTAAGAAAACATTCTCAAAGGTCAACAAATTTTAAATTCTAATGAACATTTAACGCTGGAGGACATTTTAAATATCCAAAATAAATAAAGCAACAGAAATAACAAATAAAATTAAGTGTGAAGTCTGTAAATAAAAGTTATTCTTCAAAAAAGTGCTAATTAAGACCAAAGCACCCGACTGAAGACTTTTGTCATCCAGTTTTTGATAAAAAAAAGAAACATTAAATTATGTAAATGGAAATTATTGAGCTTGTTTTAATTTATTATGTGATTTATTATTTATTACAACAAGGCTAGCTGGGATCATGGGAATATGGAGTTGACTGTCTCAGCACTCGCATGGAGTCCGCTCTGGAACTGGACATCCAGCAGAGTTTTCAGCCACATGCTGTAAAGTCTGGCTTATTGGGAGTTTAATTGACCTCATAAACTAATTTGAAATCTTGGCCTTTAATCATTGGTTAAAAACAAAGTGCAAACTGAGTTCGGTGTTCTGGGCATGCGGTGCAACAGATGTTTGTTCTGCAGAATCAGGGATTGCTTCGTATGGTACGCACAGAGCAGCAGACTTCGGGTTGTGATGCAGACAGGTCGCTTCCTGTTTATGAAGGTTTTGTGGCTTGAATGCAGCAGTTCGTTTTAGGTGTATGTGCTCTACATGTGGCAACTCTAAAAATAAACACGAGCGGTGTCTTTGCCTGAAGGTGGTGTACTTAGGAAGCCAGACCAAGCTGGTCCGCATCAGGAACCCCTGGGGGGAGATGGAATGGACCGGGGCCTGGAGTGACAAGTAAGGTTTTCCACAGACGGGTTTGTTTTTACTGCTTTGTACTTTTGTAGTGCAAAGCTTTTTTTTCCCCCCTCGATTGAGATTTACAAATCTTGCTCCCAATCTGATTCACTCAGGATTGGAGGGGATGTAGACGTGAAATTAATGTCAATATGGAAGAAATCGCTCCTTTCCTAGTTGGGTAAATTGATGTTCATGTTTATTTTTATTTAGAGGCTGAACCAGTTAAAATATTTTCAGGAGTGTATAGTGAGATAAATTTGCACCAAAATTTATGTTTGGCACATTTTGTTATTTATTGCTTGTAGATATCGAAAAGATTAGCTGAGTAGTTCAGGAGTTACAAATAATGTTGGTAATCATCAATATCAATCGGTATCGATAATTCTCCAGTTTCCCGTCGATCTGTTGTGCTGATTTTCTCCCTTCACTCCACAGCATTGTTCGTTTTTAAGCGGTCACAAACTGCTTAAAATCTGCTGCAGCACAAGTTATTCAACAATTGTTGCTAGGTAACCAAAGGGCGGGCGAGCGAGTTAGTTGATGTCCCCCACCTTGTTTAGCTGGTTGTGACAATCTGAGTGGCTAAGACCTTACCTCTCTGCCTACATCCCCCAGAATACTTCGCAGTCCTGGATCAAATTTCAATGAAATTGATTATTCAGATGTGTTTTCTATCGATATTGATCTCGAGTCTATAATAATACATATTGCTGTTGATTTATTTCCCGGCTCTACTGAGTAGCTTTTTTTTTCTCTTGAAAATCAACACACATAAGTGTTTTCTTGTCTTTCCCACTTTGGGGAATGCCTAAGAGGAAGTGACTTCTGGGAGCTAAATTTAAAAAACTTAATGGTTTATATATAATATCTGAGATGGACCTTATGTAGAAAACTATGCAGTGCTGTTTATTTATTTTCCGTTCTTTATAAACTCTTTAGCGCCAGAGAATGGGACTCCGTGGAAGGCTCCGTCAGAAGTCGGCTTCAGAACCGCAGTGAAGACGGAGAGTTCTGGTGAGTCTAACAGAATAGAGACCCAGCCTCGTCAATTATTTCAACATTTACACCTGCGCCAAAACAACGTCCCACCTTTGGACAAGGTCATTTGAGCCAGACGTATTTCCATCTTCCAGGATGTCCTTCTCTGACTTCCTGCGGGAGTTCTCCCGCCTGGAGATCTGCAACCTGACGGCGGACGCCCTGGAGAACAGCCAGATGAAGAAGTGGAACACGTCGCTCTTCGGGGGCGAGTGGAGGAGAGGCAGCACCGCTGGAGGCTGCAGGAACTACCCAGGTACTGACCGACGAGGAGGAGATGACTGGAAGAGATGAGATGGAACTGGGGCCAGAGATTGTAACTTGATTATGTTGCCACATTTCAGGAAACAAAAGGTTCATCCAAAAAATCTCCCACGTCCCATGTCAAGAGTCTCATGGTGTTAAACTTGATAAATGGAAAATGCTAAATGGTTCTTTTATTTGTATAAACTTTGTTATTTTGTTGAAAGGAAGCTGTTGTAGAGGGATGTGGGGAATATTTGGACTGTTGTCTGGAAGGAATGTGGACAAGTGACTCTTATTTAAACTATAATCAATGACACAGTGCTCCCTTTCCAAAATATTTTTGGGAATTCAGTTTATTCTTTTTTTGTTGTTGTTCTTACCATATTTTTCTCCTGATTTTAGAAATAAACATCTGAATTCTCATTTAAGATTTTACACATAATTAAATCATCATTGTGAGTATTGATCTGCAGTTCTCGTGGAAGGTGATCAGGCTGACCTTTTGCCCTCTCGCCTGCAGCGACGTTTTGGCTGAATCCTCAGTTTAAGATTATACTGACGAACCCCGACGTCCCCGGAAAATCGGACTGCAGCTTTTTGGTGGCGCTCATGCAAAAGGACCGCAGGAAGAAAAGACAAGAGGGCAAAGACATGGAGACCATTGGGTTTGCTGTATATGAGGTCAGCAGCTCTCTGTACAGATATCAATTCTATTTTACTTTCTTTCTTTATTTGAATAATCTTACTTTGTCTTCTGTCTCTTTTTACAGGTTCCAAAAGAGGTACTAGTCTACGTATTTACTTTTCTCCAATAATTATTAGTTTTGAGGCCAGATTTCAACCTAGAAGTGAAATGTCAGATTTGAAACTTCTCCGGAGTCTCTGCGTGCATTTTTAAATGACGGCCATAAGAAAAACCTTTGCCACCTCTTAACGTCTCTCTTAGTTCGTGGGGAGCTCGGGGGTCCACCTGAAGCGAGACTTCTTCCTCACGCACGCCTCCAGCGCTCGCTCGGAGCAGTTCATCAACCTGAGGGAGGTCAGCTCACGCCAGCGGTTGCCCATCGGGGAGTACATCATCGTCCCCTCCACCTTTGAGCCCAACAAAGAGGGCGACTTTGTCCTGAGAGTCTTCTCCGAGAAACCTGCCGGCTCTGAGTGAGTGATGCTAAAGCTTCTGAAGAAATAGTGATAACTATTATGTTTTTATTTTTATAGTTGAGATCATGCAGAGCGAAATGTTAATCAAGGGTTTCCAAAACACTCTGTATGTCTGTATAGAAAAACATACATTAATTTAAGTTAGAATCATCGTGCACCAAGAAGAGTAAAATCATCTGAAGACAAAATACAAAATGTTGGCCCCTTATTAGCTGGGTTTATTTACAGTTATGGAAAAAAACGTAAACAATGAAGTGAAGTACATACAATAGATGCAAGTTGAGAAGATTAGGCATAGCTGCATTTAGCAAAATTTCCAGTCTGTGGTTTGTAGATTATTTTACTCAGCATTGTGTACAATTCATTTGTAGCCATAATTATCCCACTTGTTTAAAAAAAAGATATGACCACTCCAAGTGTTTCTGTTACAATCCTTGGTTTGTGTCGATTATGCATCAACAGGCGTTTCGGCTGCAACCAAAGCAGAAGCAGTTTTATTCCATTTTCTAAAACTAAAACATCTCAAGAAAATGTTGAAATATTTGAGGGGAAATTACTTAAGAAAATTGTTTGGTTTTTTTTGTTACTGACTGACAAAATATTTTCAGTCACTTTCTTTTATAGTTCCTTTCTGCTCCTGTCTCAACTGTTCCTGGTATTCATGTCATCAACATTAAGCAATTTTTTAAAATTAAATAGTAATTTCAATATTTGATATATTTACTGGCTTCCAATAACAAAAGCATAAAGATCTTACCTAAACACAAACTTATTGGATATCTTGATTAGAGGAAGATTCTTCCATGATCCAATACTGAGAATAGTTTACTCATTATTGTTTGTTTCTGAAATTCTTTGCTTTCATTGTCACGTTTTGCATCTGTTGCCATCTACTGAATAATGTCTTGCAAAAATCAAAAGGACATAACTTATTTTCTCAACTTATTTTCTCTTCTGGCTGTCAGGGAGCTTGATGACAAAGTCGTTGCAAATCTTCCGCCAGAGGTGAGAGGAGGCGATTGATGCAATTAAACTACAAACTGAATTTATATTAAGAAAGTGTCATTAACATGTTTGTTGTGTTTCAGGCTAACGTTGATGAGAGCCAGATTGACGCAAGCTTCAAGAATCTCTTCAGGCAGCTGGCAGGCAATGTAGGCACCCTATAAAACCCAGTAACTGTGTTGAACTGGCAAAGTCGTAATTAATTCAACTGAATTTTGTTTGGCCCAACAGGACATGGAGATCAGCATGACTGAGCTTCAGACTATACTGAACAGGATCATTAGCAAACGTTAGTCATTTGAGAAAACTACTCAATCTTTTTTGTTTTGTTTTATTTAAATCTGTGTTGTCATTTCTCTAATATCGCTATACTGTTTGTCATATCCCTGCTTTTCTTCTACTTCCAGATAAGGACCTGAAGACAGATGGCTTCTCTAAAGAAGCTTGCCGCAGTATGATAAACCTCATGGACGTATCCTTGAAAACGAGATGAAATATGGACCAGAGTTTGATTGAGCTGCCCGGATCTTTAATTTACTGTCCGTGTTTTTAAAATGCCGAATGGCCCTGAACTTTGTGACTCAGGCGGACGGGAGCGGGAAGCTGGGCCTGACAGAGTTCCACGTTCTCTGGGAAAAGGTCAAACGATACCTGGTGAGATTCAGCACCAAAGCCTCAGTCACTGAGCTCCAAACAACCTGAATTTAAATCCTTAATCCAGACATAAAATTAGGAACACCATAACTGACCATTGCTATGGATCCAATTCCATGCTGAAGTATTTACAACCACAAACTAGAATTTATTTTTTATTATTAATCTGACGCATGCATGTGAAGCAGGATGAATAGGAAAAATGGTTTTCAAAACATAAAAAAAACATAATAAGTGTGGCTAAGCCAGTTAGTTTTCTGCTACAAGACATTTTGAAATTGTGTTTTGGTGAAAGTTGAATTTTTTAAAATCTTAGTTCACCCCTGACAATGACTTCCATCTTATTAGTAAAAACAAAATCTAATTTTTTGGAGTGCAAGACTAATAGATGTTGTCTCGATGTAAAATCCCACCTGGGTTTTGGATCCTGAAGAGTTACAGTGGCGACTTGGCTAATTCTCTGATTAAAGCTTTCCTTCCCTGGTCACAATTATGCTGTACTTTTTATAGGTCTGTCATGTGAAGCCCAATTAAATACTATAAAATTTAAGGAAACATGACAAAATAAAAGAAACGTCAAAAGATATCAATACTTTTCCCAGATTCAGGGTTTGCTGAAGCACTAGCGACCAATTTCTAGCACAAAAATTGCCATTTTTTTTCTCCATAGTATTAAATGTGTATATCGTCAACACTTTTTAATAAAATTGAATGGTTTTATGTCTGACTTCTGTCTTTTCTTTTCTTCCTCTGTCTGTGTACTTCTACCTCATCAGACGATATTCAGACAGTTTGATTTGGACAAATCGGGCACCATGAACTCCTATGAGATGCGGATGGCCCTTGAATCTGCAGGTACTCTTCTCTCTAACATTGATAAAGGGAAAGAAAAAAAATCAACTCTTGAGTTGAGACGCATTTTAACCCTTTAGCACCGTTTCGTCCTCCCCGCTAGGCTTCAAGCTGAACAACCATCTGTTCCAGCTGATCATCCTGCGGTACACGGAGGAAGACATGGCCATCGACTTTGACAACTTTGTCACCTGTTTGGTCCGGCTGGAGACGATGTTCAGTGAGATGCTTTTATTTTATCCCTTTTGTGACCTAAAGAAAAACCCAACATTGCTTGTTTTCCATCTCTCTTTTGAAGGAAAATCACCCAGAAGGAAAATCTGCACTGGTTTCGGTCTGTTTCTAACAGAAAATGTAAGATGCAAATGGTTTTCTACGCTTTTGTCTCAACAGAAACATTTAAAAACATGGACACGGATGGAGACGGTCAAATATCCCTTAACTTCTTTCAGGTAGAGCCTAAACTCTGAATGATATTTTAGCTCATCCCACAAACAAACTGTATACCCGTGTTGTATTCATTTCCTGCTCTCCTCATTCCACAGTGGATTACTCTGACCATGTTTGCCTAGAGATGAGGGGAGTCCATGAACCACATCCCACTGCAACTCCAGGCCCATTATTCCCAGATGTTTTAATTTTTATTTTTTACATTTTTACAAGTGCCTTCTCTGCCCTCTTCTCCTCCAGGATGCTCTCTGCTGAGGCCTTGTGTTGCTAAAACAGACAGAGTTTGTGATTCCAGTGCCTGTATCGGAAATGTGCCAATTCTTTATTTGTTGCTTGCTTTGCCAAATGAACGGAGCTCACTTGTTGTAGCCTTGCTCACTCTGGGTGCTAATGTTTTTGTTTTGCTTCTCTTTTTTAACCCTTAAGTATTGCTGATAAATTATATAGACATAAAAAAACTTGTTGGTTGGGTCTAAGTGGGTGGACACAGGGTTGTGCTTTTGTAGAAAATCTTTAACTTTTATCATCACACATCATGGTGTTTTCTTTCACTAATATGAGGATTCTGCAGTCATTTGCAGTAGTTTGAAAGGACCACCTGTGCACTCGTGGTCATTTGGCAACTTTATAAAGTTTTATCTCTCTTCCTCGCCTTCTCTGATTCACAAGTATTAACGCTTTTGTTGTTTTTTTACGTGGGCCACGGCCCAGTTTTTGATACACTCTGGTTAGCCATTTAGCTAATTAGCGCTTCCAGCCAGTTGATCACAGCTCTGCAACTCCTCAGTCACTTCTGACTGAAATGAACAGTTCAGATAATCTGGAGCCGGGTCCAATTAAATAAATATAAATGTTTTACATACGGTAGATAATTCCCTTGGCATCTTTGAGAAAACGTAGTTTTAGCGCTGACAGGTAGCTAGAGAGGGGATAAGACCAAAGAGTTCAATTCTTGGTCTAAACTTTTAAAGCATTTCATCTGAGCGCTATTACAAACCTTCTTTAGATGAGCTTTTACCACAAAAGCAGTGTTGGTATGCAGTCAAAATGAACTATTTGAAATACTTTCTGCAAAATATAGCATGTTTACAGTTTTGTGTCACAAAAATAGGCATAATCAGTAGCACTCACTTGATCTGCTAATTCCAGTTTTTCAATTTGCATTTCAAATGGGAGAATAATTGTCAGACCTTCAGACATGTCTGTGATTATCTCAAACAAATCGATAAAGACTTTGTTCATGGCTGACATTTTTGAGTTTGGAGTTGTTTTAACTTGGTATAAGTCCTGTCTTTGGCATTATTTTTGCTCTGATTAGCTTGGAAATCTTGTTAACTTGGGAGGGAAAATGTTTTTGTTTTTAACCAAAGTATAATCACTTATCAGTTGCAAGATACTTCACTTCTTGTAATGTCTGAACTCTTAACGGTATGCTACTAAATTCTAAACCGTTATTAACGTTTAAAAGTACTGAAACCTTTTCTTCATTTTCCTAAAGTATTTTTACAATACTTAAGACCTGGGTATAAAACTGCACAATAACTGTAGCTAATAGAGGTATATGTTTAAGGTGAGCAAATTATAGCTGCCAGATATAACAGAATTATGAAACTAAATACTCATTTACTCGACTCTGAAGCTGGAAACCCAACCCTCTTAGTTTTTAATAGTGAGTGATAAAAATCTGGACTCTCAGCCAGTTGAGAGAAAAGCCTGTTAAACTTTGCTTTGCAACACCTCAGTCCGTTGATGCAAGCAACAGAAAATGAGAGCAAGCATCTAAAAGTCATGCCCAGCATTTAACCTAAACAAATATATGCAATATTATATATTGGATGTTTGTATATGTCTGGCCTGGCTTGTTAATGTTGACTTCTTGTGCCATACTTCTTCTACTCTCATCAGCTTTCCTGCAGCATTACTGGGGTCTCGTGGTTTATGCACTGTGTCATAGAGAATGTTTTGACTTCAATATATCCAGTACTGTTTAGCTTTTATTCTATACATGCTCATTGTTATGCATTGCATTTTGGACTGTTCTGCAATATCCTGGGGGGCGGGACGACCTTTAACCTTTTTGTAACAGCTGGATTTTATACTCTGGTAAAGGGATTATGTCAACGTATTTCATCATGAAGTGTAAGGTGAACGTGAACATTTTTGCAAAGCGGATGGACAATGTGTGCATGAAGTGTCAAATGTAAAAATTATCTGCTTTTAAGAATGGGGTTTTGTTTTTTTTATTACTACTACAATGGGAGCAAGATTTTGAGATCATGTATAACGTTGCAACATTAAGCCTTTAAGTGTTTCATATGGGGTAAAAAAACAACAACATCTTTGCCATTTAAAAAGAAAAAACTAAACATTTTGTAAATGGAAGAACGGCAATTTGTGACCTGTGTCTTTAAATCGTTCAAACCAACCCCTTTAATTCGCATCATTGCTGACGCGCTGACTTTTGCAGCATAATGCTTATGCAATGTTGTGTAAAGTTTACACGGGGTCATTTTTGCCCGGGTCACTTTGAACTCATCCATCATGCAATATTGTGGTTTACGTCGGTGCTTTCTGTCAACTCTCTACACACTTTAAAAATAAAAATGAGCCTTTGAATTCATTGTCACTGCAGTGTTTTGTTTTCTTAACGTTTGAAACTGAGATCACAATTATGAAAAAAAAAGTCTTAAAATCTGTTGCAGTGCCAGTCAAGTCCATCTGTCATCATCAAGTTTACTTATATAGGTCATTTCAGCAAAATAGCAATTCGAAGCACTTTACATGTTAAAGGTTTATCACCAAAATATTACATTGCAGTGATGAAATAAAGAAAACTAATAAAAAGTTGCAATCCAGACTAAAGCTAATCATGATCCAGTTAGTAATCAAATGCAACTCTGAACCGGAGGTACTGAAACTCAAAAGTTTCTGGTTTTTTCAGTTTTCTGGACGTTTGTTCCAGGTTAGTTTTGCATTAAAACTGAATTCTGCTTCTCCATGTCCGACTCAGACGACATGCACAGGCCTGAATGATAAAACATTCTTAATGTACTTTGGTGCATCCAGTTATTTGCAAACTAACAGAAGTGATTTTAAAGTTCATTCTTTGGGCTACAGTGAGCCAAGGTAAGGTCAGTAGGACAGACGTGTCCTATTTTCGTAGTTTTAATAGAATGTGAGCAGCAACGTTTTGGATCAGCTGATTTTTATTTTTTTAAGTCAATTTGAAGATGAACACGTGGATTGGTTTCTCTAGATCTAGTCCTCTAATCCTGGAAATGTAATTCAGATGATAAAAGGCCGACTTTGTAACTATCTTTATGTGTCTCTGAAGGTTCAGGTTTGACTCCATCACCACATCCAAGTTTTGATTTTGATCTCTAGTTTCTAGCTGTAATAACTGAAGCTGTGTGTTGACTCTAGATCGTTCCTCTTTCTATACAAAACAAATTACTTCAGTTTTGTTTGTTCATCTGGAAAAACATCCACACATTGGTTTTTATTTTTATTTTCCAAGCATCCGTTCAGTGTTTGAATGGGTTGTGACCTGGGGACATTGCAAAATAAAGCTGTGCATCTGCATCGTTATGGTAACTATTATTTGTTATCTGAGCCAGTGGGAGAATGTAAATATTAAATAGAAGGAGCCAGAGGATTGAACCAGCTTTCCCCTTTGCTTCAATAAAATACCATTGGACAGGAATACTAAACAGACATGAGCTGCTTTAACTGAAATTCATTCTTTTTACATCAACCCACAAGAGTGTTTGTTTTTTGCTTCGATCACTCCCAAACACTCCATGGATGTTATCTTGGTCTTTAAGTTATGGAAGCTGATATATCACTTTTTGCAGGATTTCTCTAGCAATGAGCTTAGGAGAGTTTTTAACCCCAATCGCCATCCTGTTGACTATGAGAGGTAGCAAGATGAACGGTCTGCATGCAGCCTTGTTTGTCACAGTTCAAGTTTTCAACTTTTTAAGTGTAGCTCTTTTTGTATGCATCAGCGACATGAAGACTTGTTTTGTTTGCCTTCCCTGAAAGCCACGTTCTCTTGCCTTTTACATTTTGAAGAATAGATGAGACCAAAAAAAACCATGGGCTAATTAAAAGTTGAATCAAAAAGCATAAATTACAAACATTCTTCGGTTAACATTTATTTCAAAGGGATCGTTAGAACTATAAAACAGGTAATTTAGTAAAAACAAGTTTTTTATTTTTTAATTTTTTAGGGCATTTGCTTTCCTTCTACTTCACAGATCTTTACCAGAAGGGACAGATGTAGCCTCCATCCATACCCCAACTAACCACATAAACAAGCTGAACATTTTAATAAATAGCACTTTTAGTTGAAACAGTTATTAAAAGAAAAAAAAAACAAGCAGTAAAATACCTTGTACAATATACATGTTTCAACCCAAAAAAATATTAAGATCGGTACAGAAAATGTATAATCGTTAAGTTAAATTGTAGTTATCTTACAAGATGATCACATAAGTTAGAACAAATATGCCTTTTAAAAAAAAAAAAAAAAAACCTGAGAGGTGACTTACTATCGAGCCACCCTGTAGGGGAATGTATGTCCTACAGGCTCAGAGACACATGTTTATGTTTTTGTCATATTTACACAAAGTCCCAGACAAAAAAAACAAAACAAAAAAAAAGGAGTCTACTTTAGGGCAGGAAGTATTCTCCTTGGCCTGACGACCTACAACTGCAACCAGGTTAAAATGTCCTCAGGTGTCCCCCGTTTAGATGTAGTTGTTGTTGGGCTCAATCCGGTTCACCACGGAGGAAACTAGCCGCTCCATCTGTTCCGCTCGCTGCTTGCCCGTCTGAAGGACTTCCTCGTGGTTGGCCTTCTCCTCGCTGTCGTAGTCCGTCACCGCCAGGTTGGTGATCAAAGACAGGGCGAACACACGCATGCCGCAGTGGCGGGCGACGATCACCTCGTGGACGGTGCTCATACCTAATGAAAATCATTACAAATGATCTTACTGGTTGGAAACAATAAGGCAACCATAATCTGTTTGGACTCTAAAATTTATGGGAGAGCTTTCAAAAGGTTAAGTTGAAACTATACACCTCTCTACAAGACTCTCATCTGCCCTTCCTTTCTGGAAATTGGAAAGGGTGATTACATTTATCGGCTACTTTGAGATGGTACCTTTTTATGTAGGTCAACTATAAGAATCCTTGCTTTAATAAATGCCAGCACAGTTGAAGTTTATCAAGCTCTGCAGACACTACCCCAATAAAACTCCCAAGGAAGTCCTGAGAATTCCCAAACTGAAGCGTTTGTCCCGAGCAGAGCGCCCTTAGGTCTTCTAAACGTGCCACTCAGGTGATCATTGGAGTTAGTCACCTTTATTGCCCTATAACCATCATTGTCATTCATAAATATCTACTCACCAACTGCATCAACGCCCAGCAAGTGGAGCATTCGGCACTCTGCGATCGTCTCAAATGACGGGCCACCCAGCACGCAGTACACTCCCTCCTTCAAGAAGTCTCCGTACCCCAGCTCCTGTCCTACTTCCATGGCCAGCTGCTGCAGGTCTCGGTCGTAGGCGTCGGACATGCAGGGGAACCGCACGCCAAACCTGCGAAGGGGACGGGGGGAGGTGCACTGGTGAGTAACAACAGTCTGCAAACCATCCAGTGGTGAGTCAGTAGATGTAGGAGAGCTGTGTTTACCTTTCATCATTGGGTCCAACCAGTGGATTGTTGCCGGCGAACCCTGGCAGGTTGATGTGGTCTTTGATGATCATGATGTCGCCCACCTTAAAGTCTTGGTTCAGGCCTCCGGCTGCGTTGGTGATTACCACCGTCTGGACGCCAAGCAGCTTGAAAATGCGCATAGGCAGAGTGATCTGGAGAAAAAACAAAACACAAACCTCTGTTTAAAATTGGCTTGGATGCTTCTTGATCCAGATTCTACAAGAAATCCAGGTTGGAGCAGGACAAACTTACCTTCTGGATCGGATAGCCTTCGTAGAGGTGGAAGCGGCCCTGCATGCAGACACAGGGTCTTCCCTTCATGGTGCCGAACACCAGCCTTCCCGCATGTCCGTGCACTGAGGAGAAACCACAACCGGTCTGTAAATATCGAGCAGCACATGGCGGTCGGTGGCCCGTCTGAGGGGGGCTTCATGTGACTCGACCCACCGGTGCTCTGAGGGAAGTTGGGGATGTCCTTGTAGTTGAAGGCCACCTGGTCCTTTAACAGATCGGCCAGCCCTCCGAGGCCCGAGCCGCACACGATGCCCACGGTGGGGCGCATGTCCGTCTGAGCCAGCAGCCAGTCAGCAGTGGCCTTGCAGTCCTCATAGCTCAAACTGGACGGGGTTGGCACAAGAAAAGGGCAAAGATTAGCATGACGAATGAGCGTAAAGTCGATACACTTTTCTTCAGGCTGAAGGTTTAATCTGAGTGAAGCTATTTTTAAATTTTGACCTTTTATGTTGTTGCTCACATCAGATCCACTGGGTAATACATCACAGCTAATTTTCTTATATTTTTTTTATTTATGTTACATATAAAATATCTACATAAAAATATTTAAACTATTTAGTATATTCCACTAAATTCTAACCTTGAGTATTTTTATTTCTACGTGACTTCACTGGAGATCAAATTAATTGTATTAAATGTCTTTAAACTTCTAATTTCTTTGGCCCTGAACTCAGAAGCGCATGTCTGTCTCTCTGTGCCATCCCCCACTCCCTCTAACCTTGCCCACACATTCCTCAACCCTATTTTTTGCTCCCCCCGACAGGAAGGACCCACGTGTCCAGAAGAATAAAGAAAGCTTTTTTTTTTTTTTTTTAAATGATCACTCACCCCTTGTTTGACTCTGGAAACATTTCGGAAAATTGACTTAAAAGTCTGGTGAAAATAAAAAGGGAGAAAAGTGGACTGTCAGCTCCAAAACACTGGGGGGAAAAAGTTGACGATTAATCGGCGAATCTTCAGTATTTGAAAGTTTCCTTAAGCCTTGCAATCCCCTGGATGAAATTTGAAGGTCTGTCCTGTTCCTGAGCAGAAAGCGTCTCTCGCCGGGTTTATATTACAGACGGACAGAGCGCTCCTCCCACGTGAATCACGCCTGGAGAAGCTGCAGCGTCATTGGTCGAATAGACACACCTTCAAAATAATGTACACTAAAAAAATCAGAGAGAAAAAAATCGACCAAAACATGTCCAACTTAATTCAATCCCGCCACACCCCGCTCCCTTTTCAGCAGGAGCGTCAGCGCTTGCGCCAGCAGAAACGTGCACACCGTTAACAGGAAGTCGTTTCGCAACTTTCTCCGTGTTGCCAAGTCAATGATCAATCGGGTCTTTATCGACTTAGTGTCCGTTGCTTTTTCTCCGACGCGGAACAAGATAAGACGGGAGGATTCAGCATCACATGGGAAATGTTTTGTTTTCAGCAACACGTGGTTTCTGACTCGTGAACGTGTCGTGGAAACATTTTGTGCTTTTCATCACAAGCTTTTTTTAATTTTTTTAAGACTTAAGTGCTTTATCACACAAGTGTTTTATGGGACCATTTATTGACACTTTCAACACGCAAATAAAACACATTTCTTCTTAGAGTTTTCTTCATAACCTGATATTTATGATTCTGTTGTGTATTTATATTTTATGTGCTGCCTTACTTATTAGTGAGCACAGATTCACTGATTAAACAAATATGAGTTGATTAAAATGTAAATAATCTGTACTAATATTCTGAATGGTTCTAAAACAGCAAATGGATTAATTTAAAGTTTCCCTGATGTCATGTCTCAATTGCTGCTGTCTTATTAAAACACACAAGACGAGGGGCTTTTGTTGTATATTTGTTTTACAAAAACTGATCTTGAACATATTCATTAATGCAAATTCATCACCATGATGATCTGGACGAGCAGTCTGTGACCTTTATTATTCAACGAGCCTTTTCCTCTCCATTCAGCTAAAATAAAACTTGTTTAAAGCCACAAATGTTACATTAATGTTAAAATTGTTAAAAATAAATGCAGGAAATTTGTTATCATTTTTAAAGAATCACAGTTTCATTGGGTTTTTTTTTAGTTTGTTGGCTGAAAACAACAACAACAACAAAGACAGGATGGATGTATTTTCTTCATGTGGGAAATGAAGCAAAGTTAAAACATTTTTCCATAAAGGGAAGATTCAATGAGGTGCGATCTTTATGAGCTAAAGGAAACCTCGACGTTCATTCGCCAACTTACATTTTTACGTTTTTTTTTAGTTAATGTCTTTCTAATTACTTAAATTTTTTTTCTTACTTTGTGCAACTAGTTGACATATAATCATCCCATTTAATCCTAGCAAAGCTAAATATACTGTAGGTCTTATAATCAATTTCTCTTGTTTTTTTCCCCTTAATGTTAGAATAGAATAGAAAAATCCCTTATTGTCTCACAACGGGAGACAATTCTGTGCAAAGTGACTCACACAAAGCTAGAATATAACAAAAATAAAGAATCAAATATTCTACAGTAAGGGAAAAATTTCAACATAAATATAAAAATGTTTAAAATTTAGGCTCCCTGACAGAGGAAATTTATGCCTCAGACAGAAATATATTTAAAGATTTGAAACTGTTGATAATAAAGTTGCTCCAACACTCAGATCTATAATAAAGTGACTCACATCATTGTATGCAGGGGAAATAAGAGCGGCTTCCTTCATTAACAATGAAACCATCATAATCTCTCTCCAGAGCAGATAAAGCATCAGCAGGTGTGTTTATGATGTTTCCTGCGCTGAGAGAATACGCTGTACGAAGCACTTAGCATTGTAATGTGTATTTTACTCATCTGCTGCCGGTAAGTGTTCAGCTATGTGTTCAAGAAACTTCCTGCTTGAAGTCAGTAAAACAAAGAAATTGCAAGACATGAAGTCATAAAATGTTTGAAGGTCAGTGTGTCCTTTATCTGATTTACTGTTTTGAATGAAAATACAACAGGAGACACTTTTAGTGGAGGAAGGAAGAAAGGAAGGAGCTTGGAAGTTGTTGCGCAATATGAGTTGACAGTCTGTTTGGGGTTTGAGTAAAAATAGCATGAACTTTAAATATGTATGTTTTTCATCAGTGTAATCCTTTACAATTTGCATTCTAAGAAGCCTCTCGGAGAGATTTCATGTGACAGATGTCATAGCTTTTCAAAAGTTCACCACAATATGCATTTGGGGAAAACGTGTGAAAAGCTAAACGATTTATCATGACTGCTTAGAGTTGATGACTCTGAGGTGAAACTGCAGTTCTCTCATGGTGAGCTTTAAAGGTTTCTGTTGCCCCTCTTACCATCCCGTTCCCTGCATTCGATGGCGAGATAAACTCTGCAATTTGCGGATCTGACTGTAGATATGGGAACATTTTTTAAAGTGTTCTTTTCTTGTAGTTGTTTGATTTCCAAAGACCACAACGCATTTATCTCAAGGAAACAGGAAGTCATGGAAACTAACTGGAAGTTCAAAACTAATAAAAAGGGTTAGATAAAAACAACAACAAAATCTCATTGTGGGTCTATACCTTTGGTATAAAAGATGAATTTTGTTGAGGTCTTCAACACATCTTTCCTGGGATCGCTTTAGTTTGACACAACCTGAGTTATATTTTGTGTCGCAAAACCTCCGTTTGCTACAGTTTGCAGATTACGTGATGCTTAAGACGAGAAGACTTGATGGATTGATGTGTGACAATGATGCAGCCCTGTGAAGTGGTGGAAGAAACTTTTTACATCATACGATGAGTTCATGACTACCAGTTGACGGATGCATTCGTCACTGGCTCGCCTCGGGGAATGCGTTGCCAAAAGGCGAGTTAGAGACACTGAAGATGCGGGGAAACGCGCTGAAATCAATCAGCAGAGTTGCCCCTCTGTTTAAAGTTCCCTTTAATTAATTACTTGATCAATATATTTGATGCATATTTGCTGGACGATCTTGATGACGACTTTTAACAAACTCTAATGTTTATTGCTTGTTTCACAATTGGTTACAGTATTATGTTTTTATGTTGTAAAGCACTTTGAACAGGCCTGTTGCTGAAATATGCTATGCAAATAAACTTGACTTGTTTGACTTATGGCTTCCGTACATCTTCTGTTATTCCTATGGAAAGTTGTTAACTCTCACCTGATAACACGCAAAGTTCTTTGACCTGCTGACCTCTCCGCTCCTCCCAGGTAAAGCAAACACGCCTCCGGCTCAGCCAATCAGTCGAGGCCATCTGACCAGCAATCAGAGGTTTCATTCAACCCCTGAATGACACGGCAATAAAAAAACGATCCCACAGCGACTGAGAGGACAAAACAGGAAAACCCGCAAATCAACATCTGGCTAGAAATGTTTGTTTTTATTTTGAATGTCTCACAAGCTGAAGGATGGAATGATGAATGGAGTTTAAATTTGTCTCCGTAAAATTTTCTCTGTCAGATTTATTACTTTAGATCAGTTGTGCTTTAGCCCTGTGGTTTGCAGAGGCCACATGAAAACACTGTTTAACACACACTGTTAGCGTGGCTCGACCTCACATAGCCTGACCTGACATGCTGCTGATCATGCCTCTACCTCAACAACGGATTCAAAGCAGCAAACCGATTGGTTCAGCTCCTTGGCAGCATCTCGCACATTCTCTTTCCCCACTATCAGAAAGCACTTTGGCGTCACATTTCAAAACCAGTGGTAACCGTTTATTGCAGGGTTTTTTTTCATACATGTGCTTTCGGACTCTATTGAACCACCAAACACAGATGGAGAAACCATCTTGCCAAGAGGTTGCTGGACCCAAATCGCAACATTTCTTACACTTTCAGCTGCTGCAGTTTGCTTTCACGCTGCTCTGTGTCAAACGATCCACACTAATTCAGAGACCTGTTCCCCTCCCTGCCAGTGGCGGCGCTGCACCTAGAACTACTTAAGGAAACGACACGAGTGGTGAAGAGTTTTTTTTTTTTTTATTTGTCAAATGTTCGGTGTGACAACGGGAAGCTTTTTTTTAATGTTTTTTTTTTTTACTTATAAAATAAGATTAAGTTAAGTTTTGTTAACATTTAAGGTTGAAAGAATTACTTTTTAAGTTTTCATTTTGCCTAAATTTTTGATAGAAATTAACAAAATATCATTACGCTGACAGCCGAACATAGCGGAGGTAGTGTGATGGTCTGGGGCTGCATTACTGTTTTCTCTTATGAAATAATAATAATAATTTTTTTTTTTTAAACTACATTTGTCAGATATTTAAATTTGCTTCATGAACTGAAACTTGACCTGCAATATAATTTTGGTGACACATTTAAGTGACAAAGAAAAACAAATAGGGAAGATTTTAAGCATTCTTTCTTTTGTATTTTGGTCATTGACTTTAATTAAACATGCTTCATTGTGGCTTTATGATGAAAATAAATAAATAAAGATAACTACAGACAGATTACTTACTGGAGGATCAGCTTTGCCTGATATGAGCGCAGAATGACATCCGGAGTAGTTCAAACAAACCAGAACAGACTGAAAGCTGCTGCCATGTTATTTGTCTTTTCAAGGTGCTTTATCTTTTTTTTGTTTGTCCGTTCTGTTTGAGGCCAGACACAAACCTTCCCGTTGAGCATGCGCTGCAGTACCACAGAAGAAGATTCTTGGTAGCCTTGACGATCCTCTAAAGTCAGGCAAGATTTCTTTTCTCTCCAAAGATACCCAATAACTTCAAACCAACTCATCCCAGGAACACTTTCACAATTTTCTTTTATAACTTAGGTAGGTTCAGCAAGCAACGTGTAAAACGTTGTATCTCACCTTATTATTTGTGGTGTGGTATGTTTGCAAGGGAAAAAGGACAGTTGATCCAAGCTGAAAATGTTATTCAAAAACTGTGTTGTTTAAATTAAAGAAGAAATATGCACAAATATTATTATGTAGCATGTGGGTGTGGTTCATTTAGCAATTCTTTAAAAGGCGTAAATCATTATAACATCAGTTTCATTGAAACAACTTGTGGATTAAACAATGAACATCTGCTAAATTTTGACTTTCCATCTTTGAAAATTTTAACTGTGCATAAATAAAAAAACTAAAAAACTAAAAATGCCTGTTAACTCTTTGACAGGTTGGCGAACAGTGAGCTGAGATCCAGAAGCAGCTGCTGAAGTGTTGCTGAGACACTGCAGTGCAACCCGACCTCACAGCTGTAAAACACTTTGACTGTGCGAACTCCTCTGGAACTGAATGAACTCAAACTTTACAGATTACTGATGACTCAGCTGTCCTTTAATTTACATAGACAATTTCAATTTAGTTCCATTAATCTTTTTTTTTTCCCTCATATTAAAAAAAAAGCAAAAATGTTCATGTCTTTTGCAAAATGTTAAAATTAGGTGCAAACCACGTCCAACACAAATCTGCAGGATCAACCCATGAAATGTACCATGTAGAGTTATTTTGTTACAGTAAACTGCTTTAAAAATTACAATAATTTTAATTCATGTCATTTAAAGGCTGTTCAGAACATTTTTACTACACCTTTTATGCACGTCTCAATATAAAGTGGATCCGACGCTTAAACCACATTGGAAATGTTCTCAAAATAGAATCAAGATATGTTGCTGCACTTTTTTGATTTTCTGTAGAATAAACTACTCAAGATTTGACTAGTAAGATAATTTAACATTTTTAACTGACAATAATGTAGAATTGGTGAAATAGTCCCTGTGGTATGAAACATTAGTCAGATTTGAACTTTAGTCTAAAACTTTTTTACTCTCATTTGAGTTCAAAATTGTATTGAATGTAATTTCCCTTTTTCTTTTATGTATTTTATTTGTAAAAAAAAAAACAACCAAACAAAAAAAACATAACAATATACAACTTAAGCCAAGCATAAAAGTAAAATGTGTAGAAAACAAATTCTCGTTTGATTTTTGCAACGAAGCCTGACTCATGAATCTGAAGTAATGGTGCTTTCGCATCGTAACATGATCACATGTATTTCTGGTATTTGCTAACTTCCTCTGTGACGTGCCGGTCGTTGCTCTGACGTCTTCAATAACTAAACATCGGCTCCATGGCCCAGATTTATAACAGTCACGTCAGAAACACGTTCATCGCATCCTCATCGCCAACTCAGACAATTATTTTAATAATACAGTCTTTTCTTCATTGTAATTCTTGGCCTCCTTTTTTAATTGCATCACAATGCATTGTTGTTCTACTGTGTAACACAGTTTTGCTAATTTACAACTGAAATGTTATTGTTAAGCATTTTCTGGCCTCAAATTGACTTGTAAATAAATTACACTTTAGAAATTAATTGACCATTTTAACTGTCCCTGATCTGAAGGACAACAGTTACACTCCACAACCCTGGAAAGGATTTTGCTCCAAGGATCCTAAAGGAGACACCCAGAGCCTCTAAAAGTCTTAATTTCTTACATAAACTGAAACGTCTAATTTATTTTGTTCACGCGTTGTCAAACTTTTTATACAGGTAGACATAAATCTACATAAATCATAGCAAATAGTTGTTATATTCTGCATAAAAATCTAATTCCTAAAGATAACTTTAGCCTCAAGGTTACTTTTCACAAATCTTTTTGATTTTACATATTTATTTTTACATATTTAAAGTCATCTTCAAAACATTTAAAATTAAGGCAGTGTGAAAATCTTGACTTGTAAATGGAAATATTTTGCACTTGAATGACGGTTTCCCTCCATTCAGCTTAAACTGTGTTATATTGTAGCTCTATGACCCTCAGATGCATCTTTGTTTCTTCTAACAAGTCTGCCGGGTTTTCTATGAGTTCAAGTCATAAGCGATTCATAAACGTTCTCTAATCACATCAAATTTCTTTAAAGAATGTTTCTGGAAGCAAACGCTTCTGTTTTACATAATCTCCGTTTGGGTCATCTTAACATATAAGACAATTATGTGAGCAAAAGTGAGATTATGTCAAAAAATCATAAGAAGAAAGACAGTCATCGTATTTGCATATTTAAACTCTAATATCAAATGACTGACTGTTTTAAAGGTTTTCCTAAAAATTCCTTTTACATGTGAACATATGAAACAGATGCATTTCATTCATTTTCTCACAGGGATGAAGCAAAGAGAAGCGTCTGCATGTGAAGACAGAGTCACAAAAATCCGTCTTCAGTCGGCGTTGAAGGTCACGGACCTTTGCTCTCGCTTGCATACTTTTAGTGGAAGACTTTTGACAGATTCTAAAACAATTCCAGAAAGTTCTGCAGCGTCAAACCTTCACGAGCCTCTGGGTCGCCCGTGGAGTCGGGTTACATAACGGATGAACAACACGACCTGTTTATCTGTTAATTCTCTGTGTCAATGCTCCACATCAGCTGTGCTGCTTGCAGATAAGACGAGCGACACAACTGGGACGCAAACGGACCAAACATCTGGACCCTCGTTCACCGCCAACATGCAGGTCCTCTAGTAGTTTATCAGTACAGAGTTGATGGTGGAAGCAACTGTTAAATCCCTTTAGAATATTTTCACAGTCATTGCTTGTTGTCTCTGTGATCGCTTGACTTTTCTCCTACCTAGAGGGCAAACTTGACCTTATTTTGCAATTTCTCACATCTGTTACATAACATGAGCTCATTAGAGACTTTCAGCCTCTTTTCTACTGTTAGTTCCTGACTTGATGATCCCAGAAACAGCATTCTTCTTCGTCTGACCAGGTGATAATCAAAACACAAAGCCAGAACTGTCACTACCTAGAACTATATAGACTGCTCTGAAAAAAAATATATACGTGTATTACTTTCTTTGTTTTGTTTTGTTACAGCTAAGCAGCTGAATTGGGTGGCGAGAGAATATTTTAATTCAAGTACAATTGGAAATAAATGCAGCTCATTAAATCTGTCCAGACTTGTTTAAAAACATGTAAAACGAGGTGATTTCAAGCACAATGAGATGCTCTGCATTGTCCTGCTGCATTTAGTTTTATCTCAAGATTGCTATTTTATTTGTTTTGAACACGATAGAAGTATAAAGTAGCACACGTTAACAAGAAATTTAAAAGAGTAACATTTTCTGTACCGCAATAATCCTAACATGCTCAAAAAGGAGCAGGAAGAAGTAAGAAACTTATGAACTCTGACCTCATAAACTCATACCATATTTCCAAATGGACATTAATTGTTTAATGATTATTTTAAAGAAAAAAAAGGACATAGGTTAACTTATTTTCCATTTTATCTGTGTTTACATATGTCTAAATATATACATCCATACCCACACACACTCTTATGCATTAGCCTCAATTTACATACACACACGTGTGTGCTAACTCTCACCCATACTTTTATTTCTTGTGAAAATGATTCGTTCTGTGTTGCATGCTTCCTCTCTAACTTACGCAAAATTAGAGAGAAATCCAGGGTGAATGTAACTTCTCATGAAATTGTGTAATTTACGTCTTTACGGTTCTTATTGCAGCAGCTTGTAAAATGCATTAAAGTTTGCGATTGAATCATCACCCAATGTGGGAAAAGTGCAAAGGGAATGTCTGCTTTCCACTCCTGAGCCACGTTAAAGAACAGGATTTGAAGATTGGCCTTTGGCTGAGTCCTGACTCACATCACCTGATTGTCGTCTCGCTGAATGGAAACACCTGACTGTAATCTCATGCTGCGGACGCGCACAGCAGCGCCAGCAGATCTTAAATACGTCGCCGAATGCGACGTATTTAAGATACACTGGATTCTATCTATGTGATTTATCTGCAAGTCAGAGTGAAGGGGGGGCTGAATTTAAAAGGGCACGCCACACTTATCAGGCTGTCGTTTTTCAGGGAGAGTGTCATCTCAAAGAACATTTTTGAGATTTCTCAATGAACTTATTTCTTTTGATGAACTCAAATTTGTTTATTTTTATTTCAACAGTCTACCAAGAAGCCTCACAGTATGTCTTGCAGCAACTGGAGTTTATCTGAGCGTTGTCAGGCAGGGAAAACTGATTATTATTATTATTATTTTTTATTTTTTTGCACAGTTGGAGAAATAAAAGACACAAAGACCAACGCTTTTCAAAGTGAAAGAAGAGAGATTAGCCTGCTAGCTGAAGAATAAAGAAAACTTTCGCGCTTTACAAGCGTTTCCTCTACAGAGGTCATGTGTCCGGATGAGGGAGATCAGACGAGGCGAACGTCGCAGTCAGGATGCGGCTTCGCTTCATGGGAAATCGAAATTAGAGCAGCCGTGGACTCAGCCATGGAACCCATTAGATAAAACCAAATGGACTGACTTTGCACGTGCTTTTGTTTATGTGTGTGTTTAATGGGGGGATGAGGTTAGATGCTCGCAGCAGCCCTTCTGGCTCTATAGTTTTATAACGTCAGACGTTTTTAGGGGTGCGTTCCGCTCGTACCTGGAAGCTGAAACGTCTCAGTTAGATCGGGAGAAATGAAATCGGATTGTTTTCTATGACGGTCATAACTGAGGTGCTAGAAAACAGTTTGCTGGGGCGGCCATGTTGGATTTTTAGTTCAGCAGAGAAAAAGAAAACGAATCACAACCGATGAGCTCGGTTGTGATTAAGAGGCATGTAAGGATCAAAAATTTAAAAAATTAGCACAAAAAGTAGCCAGTTTTGTGTTTAAGTTGTAACAATAGGTAAGCTGTTTGGTACTGTGGAAAAAACTTTACATTTTTTCTAAATGGAGCCATAATCATAAGAAAAATGCTTGTGTTGGTTTCACAGTAGCAGCTGAACTAATAAACAAACTTTTCAAACGATTCTGTGCCATTTAGTTGTTTTTTTTAACAAACCTCAATTTCAGAGAGCTATCAAACAAGAATCTCAAGGCTTTTCTGGTTTCAAATTGGATTGAAGTCTGTATTGCGATAACGTTTTAAAAACGGGCTGAAAAGCTACACTGGATTCTATCTATGTGATTTATCTGCAAGTCAGAGTGAAGGGGGCTGAATCTAAAAGGACACGCCACACTTATCAGGTTGTCGTTTTTAAGAAATTACAAATAGGTGCTCTTTCTTTTTTGTTAGTATTTTATATGGAGGTAAAGTGCATTAAGGCTGTTTCTTAAGGAGCGTGAATACTTTTCCAAGGCAGTGGAACGTGAAGAAATGACAGAGGACTCAAATGACCCAAGTGAACCAGAAACCAGCCGAGTGTCTCAGGTGTTGAGTGGTTTTTCACTGATCAGTTCAACTGAGGGCAGATTTTGTTTCTATTTGAATCGTTTTTTTTTTTTTTTACTAATTCACGTGCTGTAAGAGAAAATGAGGTTTCTGGTCATGAGATGTGGAAAGAAGAGCTCCTTGTCTCGACGCAGCTGGTCATGATTCAGGACAAGAAGACGACCCAAATGCGATTAGTTAGTTTCTTTTTTTAAAGCTTTGGTTTATTTGTAGCTTCAATGATGAAACTAACGTGTGATTTTTCTGTAGAAAGATTCTCACAAGTGTATTAAGACTATTTAGTGACAACCTCTCTGTCTCTCACTAGGCATTAACACAAAAAGCACAGAGAGGCTCTCAAGAATAACACTAATAAAATAGGAAAGATTTATGAGCCAGGTTGTTAAATCTTTTCTCATTGTTGGACTGATGATTTTTCTTATAAATGTGTCAGTAAACTTTCTTTACTCACTTAGATTTTTTTTTTTTTTTTTTACAGAAACCTATACATTTAGTCTCGTTGAAATCCAGTGGGGCCCTCTAGTGGTCACGTTTGGTAACACAGTCAAAAAACCTTACAAGAAAAACAGGGAATAAAACGCAGGTGGTATCAAAACATGTTGATTTGGATGTAAATGTGCTTTTCTACGGAAGGGGATTAGGGCCGCCGAATAATAATAATAAAAAAAAAGAATTCTGATTTTAATCTCAGAATTCTGAGATTAAAGTCAAAACTGTTTTATTTTTTTCCAGTGGCCCTAATCCTCTTCCGTACTCTTCAGTTTTGTTTTTGATCATTTTGACAAATTGTTTCTGCAGGTACTTACACAACTTCTCGCCTGTGGCAGGCAGGATGAGGTTCATACACAATTAGATCAACGACGAGAGACTTCCTTAATGCTGGTTATTGTTTTTATGCAACGGCAGCGCTTAAGACCTGGGATTACAGTGTAAGAAAGGCAATTTATTGTCTAAATTGACTATCTGACTAAATACCAAAAATATTTAGTCATAGTTACACTGCAAAAACAAACTGTCTCTAATTTATGGTAAAATATTGGCAGCTGTGTGTTGCCAAAAATTTACCTTATAAATTCAGACTTTCATAAGGTAAAATTCTGGTCACCACAGCTGCCAATATTTTACCATAAATTAGAGATGTTGTTTTTAAAAAAAAAAAAATTAATTATTGAATATATAAAAAAACTTCTTCACAGTGAAGCTTTTTGATTTGACGGCCATTATTGATGAGACAAAAAGAGGTTTTGTACCAACAAAGCATGTGTGGCACCTGCTTTGCAGCTGAAAACTTAAGTTTTTCTATCATCTGCTCAGAGTTTACTGTAAATAAATGAGGTTTTGTGATTCCAAGGTGGTTATTTGTTTTGATCAGTTTCTCATGGATCAATAAACTTGACAGATCCAAAGAGGCATCGAAACTTTAACACAGAGTCTTCAGAAAACAACATAAAGCTAAATAAAGACGACATTTGTTCTGTTGGCATAATTAATCTTTACAAAAATAAAAGTGGCCTGAAATACAGTGGCAATGCCACTGGACTTGAATATGCCTTACTGCTGGGAAAATCTTTGTACAACGGCATCTTTTAATAGCTGGGGAGAAATTATTGCAGAGTAAGATAGGAAGATAGTTCATACCCAATAAAACA